>JAJOZX010016384.1:0-74959 GCA_023014485.1 Bathynomus jamesi | reverse complement strand
CCTTTTTACAAAACTTTAAGGTTACATTTAAGCTTATGTAGAAAATTCGGTTTAAAACAAGGAAAAAAAAAAATTCGAAAAAGTCGAAATTTTGGATATCGTTTAGCTTTAATGAAAAACTATAATATATAAGGTTGATTTTTATAAATTTTTTGAAGATTTTCTACATCATTCGACATTATTTTATAAAAAACAATAAAATAGAGGTGTTTCTGGCCAAAAATAGGAAAATAGTTTAAAAATTATTGAAAGAGATCCAACCATCTCCGACATTATTTTTGGACGGGATTTGAATACTTGATAAAATAGTCGAAACGAATGTATTTTTAAATAAAGTTTCTATGCTATTGAATTATGAAATAAATCAAAGAGTAAATTGTAAAACTTTTTACAATACTTTAAGGTTATATTTAAGCTTATGTAGAAAATTCGGTTTAAAACAAAGAGAAAAAACAACATTCGGAAAATCCGAAATTTTGAATATCGTTTTTCTTAAATGAAAAACTATATATATTAAGAGTTATTTTTTAATAAAATGTTTGAAGATTTTCTACTTCATTTGACATTATTTTGTAAAAAACAATAAATGAGGTGCTTATGGCCAAAAATTTGAAAATCGTTTAAAAAATAATTGAAAGATATCCACCCATCTCCCACTTTATTTTTGGACGGGATTTGAATACTTCTTGTTAAAATAGTCGAAAAGAATGGATTTTTAAATAAAGTTTCTAAACTATTGAATTATGTTATAAATTAAAGAGTAAATTCTAAACCATTTTACAATATTTTAAGGGTACATTTAAGATTGTGAAGAAATTTCGGTTTAAAATAGAAAAAAGCAACTTTCAGAAAATTTGAAATTTTGAATATCGATTTCCTTAAATGAAAAACTATAATGTATTGAGATATCTTTTTCAGTAAATTTTTTGAAGATTTCCTACCTCTTTTGACATTAATTTGTACAAAACAATAAAATAAGGTATTTTTAGCGAAAATAGGAAAATCGTTTAAAATTTTTGAAAGAGATCCATCCTTTTCTGATTTTATTTTGGACGGGATTTAATACATCTTCAGAAAGTAGTCAAAATGATGGATTTTTTAAAAACGTTTTTTATACTATTGAATTATGATATAAATGAAAGAGTAAATTGTAAACCTTTTTACAATACTTTAAGTTTACATTTAACCCTTTCATTGCCAGGTTCCATTTTCTGTGCCATGACATCTCGCCGAAAAAATGGCCTAAATTTAATTAACATTTGATATTGTTTGGGGTGCAAAAAAAAACCACTGTATCAACTTGAATTAGTTAACCATATATTCCTCATTTTCTCTAGTAATGCCTTCATAATAAAAAACTAATTCTTTAGGGAAAAACAATTCTGAATAAATATACAAAAATGAAAGTAAAGAAACACATTCTAAAATGTGTTTGGCAGTAGCCTGAAAGACATTACAGAATGTTTGTGGCAAAAATTAGAAAATCGTTTAAAAATTATTGAAAGAGATCCAACCATCTCCGACATTATGTTTGTGGCAAAAATTAGAAAATCGTTTAAAATTATTGAAAGAGATCCACCATCTCCGACATTATGTTGTGGCAAAAATTAGAAAATCGTTTAAAAATTATTGAAAGAGATCCAACCATCTCCGACATTATGTTCGTGGCAAAAATAGTCGAAATTATTGAAAAGATCGTTTTCAAAATTAAAATTTTATTGAAAGAGATCCAACCATCTCCGACATTATTTTTGGACGGGATTGAATACTTGATAAAATAGTCGAAACGAATGTATTTTTTAAATAAAGTTTCTATGCTATTGAATTATGAAATAAATCAAAGAGTAAATTGTAAAACTTTTTACAATACTTTAAGGTTATATTTAAGTCTATGTAGAAAATTCGGTTTAAAACAAAGAGAAAAAAACAACATTCGGAAAATCCGAAATTTTGAATATCGTTTTTTTAAATGAAAAACTATAATATATTAAGTTTGATTTTTCATAAAAAAATTTTTATGAAGATTTACTACATCATTTGACATTATTTTGTAAAAAACAATAAAATAGAGGTGCTTATGGCCAAAAATTAGAAAATGGTTAAAAAATTCTTGAAAGAGATCGAACCATCTCCGACATTATTTTCTTACGGGTGTTAAATTCTTCCTGTTAAAAGAGGTGAAACGAATCGATGTTTTTAAATAAAGTTTCTATACTATTGAAATATGATATAAATTAAAGAGTAAATTCTAAACCATTTTACAATATTTTAAGGGTACATTTTAGCTTATATAGAAAATTCGGTTTAAAACAAAGAGAAAAAACAACATTCGGAACAGTCGAAATTTTGAATATCGTTTTTCTTAAATGAAAAACTATAATCTATTAATTATTTTTTCCAGTAAAATTTTTTGAAGGTTTTCTACTTGAATTTACTTTTTTTTGCAAATTAAAATAAAGGTGTTTCTTGCAAAAATTAGAAAATCGTATAAAAATTACTGAAATAGTCCCAACCATCTCTACTTAATTTTCGGACGGGATTTCAATATTCTTGTTAAAATAGTGGAAACAAATGGATTTTTTTTAAATAAAGTTTCTATACTATTGAATTATGATATAAATTATAGAGTAAATTCTAAATCTATTTACAATATTTTAAGGGTACATTTACACTGAAGTAGAAAATTTGGTTTAAAACATAGAGAAAAGCAACTTTTGAAACAGTCGAAATTTTGAATATCGTTTTTCTTCAATGAAACTAAAAAAACTATTAAGTTATCTTTTCCAGTAAAATTTTTTGAAGATTTTCTACTTCCTTTGACATTAATTTGTACAAAACAATAATATAAAGGTATTTCTAGCCAAAAATTAGAAAATCGTTGAAAAATTATTGAAAGAGATCCAACCATCTCCGATTTTATTTTTGGACGGGATTTCAATAATTCTTGTTAAAATAGTCGAAATGAATGGATTTTTTTAAAATAAAGTTTCTGTACTATTGAATTATGAGATAAATTAACGAGTAAATACTAATCCACTTTACAATATTTTAAGGGTACATTTAAGAACTTATGTATAAAATTCGGTTTAAAACATAGAGAAAAGTAACTTTCGTAAAAGTTCAAATTTTGAATATCGTATTTCTTGAATGAAAAACAATTAACAATTAAATTTGCTTTTTCAAAAAAAAAAATTTCGAGGAATTTCTACTTCAGTTGACTTTTTTTTACAAAATAAAAAAAAGTATTTCTTGCCGAAAATTAGAAACCGTTTAAAAATTATTGAAAGAAACAATCATCTCGTACTTCATTTTTGGACGGGATTTGAATAATTCTTGTGAAAGTAGTCGAATTGAATGGATTTTTAAAAAATAAGTTTTTATACTATTGAATTATGATATAAATCAAAGAGTAAAGTGTAAACCTTTTTACAAAACTTTAAGGTTACATTTAAGCTTATGTAGAAAATTCGGTTTAAAACAAGGAAAAAAAAAAATTCGAAAAGTCGAAATTTTGGATATCGTTTAGCTTTAATGAAAAACTATAATATTAAGGTTGATTTTTATTAACATTTTTTGAAGATTTCTCATCATTCGACATTATTTTTATAAAAAACAATAAAATAGAGGTGTTTGGCCAAAAATTAGAAAATAGTTTAAAAATTATTGAAAGAGATCCAACCATCTCCGACATTATTTTTGGACGGGATTTGAATACTTGATAAAATAGTCGAAACGAATGTATTTTTTAAATAAAGTTTCTATGCTATTGAATTATGAAATAAATCAAAGAGTAAATTGTAAAACTTTTTACAATACTTTAAGGTTATATTTAAGCTTATGTAGAAAATTCGGTTTAAAACAAAGAGAAAAAACAACATTCGGAAAATCCGAAATTTTGAATATCGTTTTTCTTAAATGAAAAACTATAATATATTAAGAGTTATTTTTAATAAAATGTTTTGAAGATTTTCTACTTCATTGACATTATTTTGTAAAAAACAATGAAATAGAGGTGCTTATGGCCAAAAATTTGAAAATCGTTTAAAAAATATTGAAAGATATCCACCCATCTCCCACTTTATTTTTGGACGGGATTTGAATACTTCTTGTTAAAATAGTCGAAAAGAATGGATTTTTAAATAAAGTTTCTAAACTATTGAATTATGTTATAAATTAAAGAGTAAATTCTAAACCATTTTACAATATTTTAAGGGTACATTTAAGATTGTGAAGAAATTTCGGTTTAAAATAGAAAAAAGCAACTTTCAGAAAATTTGAAATTTTGAATATCGATTTCCTTAAATGAAAAACTATAATGTATTGAGATATCTTTTTCAGTAAAATTTTTTGAAGATTTCCTACTCTTTTGACATTAATTTGTACAAAACAATAAAATAAAGGTATTTTTAGCGAAAAATAGGAAAATCGTTTAAAATTTTTGAAAGAGATCCATCCTTTTCTGATTTTATTTTTGGACGGGATTTGAATACATCTTCAGAAAGTAGTCAAAATGACTGGATTTTTTTAAAAAACGTTTTTATACTATTGAATTATGATATAAATGAAAGAGTAAATTGTAACCTTTTTACAATACTTTAAGTTTACATTTAACCCTTTCATTGCCAGGTTCCATTTTCTGTGCCATGACATCTCGCCGAAAAATGGCCTAAATTTATTAACATTTGATATTTTTTGGGGTGCCAAAAAAAACCACTGTATCAACTTGAATTAGTTAACCATTATTCCTCATTTTCTCTAGTAATGCCTTCAATAATAAAAAACTAATTCTTTAGGGAAAACAATTCTGAATAAATATACAAAAATGAAAGTAAAGAAACACATTCTAAAATGTGTTTGGCAGTAGCCTTGAAAGACATTACAGAATGTTTGTGGCAAAAATTAGAAAATCGTTAAAAATTATTGAAAGAGATCCAACCATCTCCGACATTATGTTTGTGGCAAAAATTAGAAAATCGTTTAAAAATTATTGAAAGAGATCCAACCATCTCCGACATTATGTTCGTGGCAAAAATTAGAAAATCGTTTAAAAATTATTGAAAGAGATCCAACCATCTCCGACATTATGTTCGTGGCAAAAATTAGAAAATCGTTTAAAAATTATTGAAAGAGATCCAACCATCTCCGACATTATTTTTGGACGGGATTTGAATACTTGATAAAATAGTCGAAACGAATGTATTTTTTAAATAAAGTTTCTATGCTATTGAATTATGAAATAAATCAAAGAGTAAATTGTAAAACTTTTTACAATACTTTAAGGTTATATTTAAGCTTATGTAGAAAATTCGGTTTAAAACAAAGAGAAAAAACAACATTCGGAAAATCCGAAATTTTGAATATCGTTTTTCTTAAATGAAAAACTATAATATATTAAGTTTGATTTTTCATAAAAATTTTTATGAAGATTTACTACATCATTTGACATTATTTTGTAAAAAACAATAAATAGAGGTGCTTATGGCCAAAAATTAGAAAATGGTTAAAAAATTCTTGAAAGAGATCGAACCATCTCCGACATTATTTTCTTACGGGGTTAAATTCTTCCTGTTAAAAGAGGTGAAACGAATCGATGTTTTTAAATAAAGTTTCTATACTATTGAAATATGATATAAATTAAAGAGTAAATTCTAAAACCATTTTACAATATTTTAAGGGTACATTTTAGCTTATATAGAAAATTCGGTTTAAAACAAAGAGAAAAAACAACATTCGGAACAGTCGAAATTTTGAATATCGTTTTTTCTTAAATGAAAAACTATAATCTATTAATTTATTTTTCCAGTAAAATTTTTTGAAGGTTTTCTACTTGAATTTACTTTATTTTTTGCAAATTAAAATAAAGGTGTTTCTTGCAAAAATTAGAAAATCGTATAAAAATTACTGAAATAGTCCCAACCATCTCTTACTTAATTTTCGGACGGGATTTCAATATTCTTGTTAAAATAGTGGAAACAAATGGATTTTTTTAAATAAAGTTTCTATACTATTGAATTATGATATAAATTATAGAGTAATTCTAAATCTATTTACAATATTTTAAGGGTACATTTACACTGAAGTAGAAAATTTGGTTTAAAACATAGAGAAAAGCAACTTTTGAAACAGTCGAAATTTTGAATATCGTTTTTTCTTCAATGAAAAACTAAAAACTATTAAGTTATCTTTTCCAGTAAAATTTTTTGAAGATTTCTACTTCCTTTGACATTAATTTGTACAAAACAATAATATAAAGGTATTTCTAGCCAAAAATTAGAAATCGTTGAAAAATTATTGAAAGAGATCCAACCATCTCCGATTTTATTTTTGGACGGGATTTCAATAATTCTTGTTAAAATAGTCGAAATGAATGGATTTTTTTAAAATAAAGTTTCTGTACTATTGAATTATGAGATAAATTAACGAGTAAATACTAATCCACTTTACAATATTTTAAGGGTACATTTAAGAACTTATGTATAAAATTCGGTTTAAAACATAGAGAAAAGTAACTTTCGTAAAAGTTCAAATTTTGAATATCGTATTTCTTGAATGAAAAACAATTAACAATTAAATTTGCTTTTTCAAAAAAAAAAATTTCGAGGAATTTCTACTTCAGTTGACTTTTTTTTACAAAATAAAAAAAAGTATTTCTTGCCGAAAATTAGAAACCGTTTAAAAATTATTGAAAGAAACAATCATCTCGTACTTCATTTTTGGACGGGATTTGAAAATTCTTGTGAAAGTAGTCGAATTGAATGGATTTTTAAAAAATAAGTTTTTACTATTGAATTATGATATAAATCAAAGAGTAAAGTGTAAACCTTTTTACAAAACTTTAAGGTTACATTTAAGCTTATGTAGAAAATTCGGTTTAAAACAAGGAAAAAAAAAATTCGAAAAAGTCGAAATTTTGGATATCGTTTAGCTTTAATGAAAAACTATAATATATTAGGTTGATTTTATTAACATTTTTTGAAGATTTTCTACATCATTCGACATTATTTTATAAAAAACAATAAAATAGAGGTGTTTCTGGCCAAAAATTAGAAAATAGTTTAAAATTATTGAAAGAGATCCAACCATCTCCGACATTATTTTTGGACGGGATTTGAATACTTGATAAAATAGTCGAAACGAATGTATTTTTTAAATAAAGTTTCTATGCTATTGAATTATGAAATAAATCAAAGAGTAAATTGTAAAACTTTTTACAATACTTTAAGGTTATATTTAAGCTTATGTAGAAAATTCGGTTTAAAACAAAGAGAAAAAACAACATTCGGAAAATCCGAAATTTTGAATATCGTTTTTCTTAAATGAAAAACTATAATATATTAAGAGTTATTTTTTAATAAAGTTTTGAAGATTTTCTACTTCATTTGACATTATTTTGTAAAAAACAATAAATAGAGGTGCTTATGGCCAAAAATTTGAAAATCGTTTAAAAAATATTGAAAGATATCCACCCATCTCCCACTTTATTTTTGGACGGGATTTGAATACTTCTTGTTAAAATAGTCGAAAAGAATGGATTTTTAAATAAAGTTTCTAAACTATTGAATTATGTTATAAATTAAAGAGTAAATTCTAAACCATTTTACAATATTTTAAGGGTACATTTAAGATTGTGAAGAAATTTCGGTTTAAAATAGAAAAAAGCAACTTTCAGAAAATTTGAAATTTTGAATATCGATTTCCTTAAATGAAAAACTATAATGTATTGAGATATCTTTTTCAGTAAAATTTTTTGAAGATTTCCTACCTCTTTGACATTAATTTGTACAAAACAATAAAATAAAGGTATTTTTAGCGAAAAATAGGAAAATCGTTTAAAATTTTTTGAAAGAGATCCATCCTTTTCTGATTTTATTTTTGGACGGGATTTGATACATCTTCAGAAAGTAGTCAAAATGACTGGATTTTTTTAAAAAACGTTTTTATACTATTGAATTATGATATAAATGAAAGAGTAAATTGTAAACCTTTTTACAATACTTTAAGTTTACATTTAACCCTTTCATTGCCAGGTTCCATTTTCTGTGCCATGACATCTCGCCGAAAAAATGGCCTAAATTTAATTAACATTTGATATTTTTTGGGGTGCCAAAAAAAACCACTGTATCAACTTGAATTAGTTAACCATATATTCCTCATTTTCTCTAGTAATGCCTTCAATAATAAAAAACTAATTCTTTAGGGAAAACAATTCTGAATAATATACAAAAATGAAAGTAAAGAAACACATTCTAAAATGTGTTTGGCAGTAGCCTTGAAAGACATTACAGAATGTTTGTGGCAAAAATTAGAAAATCGTTTAAAAATTATTGAAAGAGATCCAACCATCTCCGACATTATGTTTGTGGCAAAAATTAGAAAATCGTTTAAAAATTATTGAAAGAGATCCAACCATCTCCGACATTATGTTCGTGGCAAAAATTAGAAAATCGTTTAAAAATTATTGAAAGAGATCCAACCATCTCCGACATTATGTCGTGGCAAAAATTAGAAAATCGTTTAAAAATTATTGAAAGAGATCCAACCATCTCCGACATTTTTGGACGGGATTTGAATACTTGATAAAATAGTCGAAACGAATGTATTTTTTAAATAAAGTTTCTATGCTATTGAATTATGAAATAAATCAAAGAGTAAATTGTAAAACTTTTTACAATACTTTAAGGTTATTTAAGCTTTGTAGAAAATTCGGTTTAAAACAAAGAGAAAAAACAACATTCGGAAAATCCGAAATTTTGAATATCGTTTTTCTTAAATGAAAAAACTATAATATATTAAGTTTGATTTTTCATAAAAATTTTTATGAAGATTTACTACATCATTTGACATTATTTTGTAAAAAACAATAAAATAGAGGTGCTTATGGCCAAAAATTAGAAAATGGTTAAAAAAATTCTTGAAAGAGATCGAACCATCTCCGACATTATTTTCTTACGGGGTTTAAATTCTTCCTGTTAAAAGAGGTGAAACGAATCGATGTTTTTAAATAAAGTTTCTATACTATTGAAATATGATATAAATTAAAGAGTAAATTCTAAACCATTTTACAATATTTTAAGGGTACATTTTAGCTTATATAGAAAATTCGGTTTAAAACAAAGAGAAAAAACAACATTCGGAACAGTCGAAATTTTGAATATCGTTTTTCTTAAATGAAAAACTATAATCTATTAATTTATTTTTCCAGTAAAATTTTTTGAAGGTTTTCTACTTGAATTTACTTTATTTTTTGCAAATTAAAATAAAGGTGTTTCTTGCAAAAATTAGAAAATCGTATAAAAATTACTGAAATAGTCCCAACCATCTCTTACTTAATTTTCGGACGGGATTTCAATATTCTTGTTAAAATAGTGGAAACAAATGGATTTTTTTAAATAAAGTTTCTATACTATTGAATTATGATATAAATTATAGAGTAAATTCTAAATCTATTTACAATATTTTAAGGGTACATTTACACTGAAGTAGAAAATTTGGTTTAAAACATAGAGAAAAGTAACTTTTGAAACAGTCGAAATTTTGAATATCGTTTTTCTTCAATGAAAAACTAAAAACTATTAAGTTATCTTTTCCAGTAAAATTTTTTGAAGATTTTCTACTTCCTTTGACATTAATTTGTAAAAAACAATAATATAAAGGTATTTCTAGCCAAAAATTAGAAAATCGTTGAAAAATTATTGAAAGAGATCCAACCATCTCCGATTTTAATTTTGGACGGGATTTCAATAATTCTTGTTAAAATAGTCGAAATGAATGGATTTTTTTAAAATAAAGTTTCTGTACTATTGAATTATGAGATAAATTAACGAGTAAATACTAATCCACTTTACAATATTTTAAGGGTACATTTAAGAAATATGTATAAAATTCGGTTTAAAACATAGAGAAAAGTAACTTTCGTAAAAGTTCAAATTTTGAATATCGTATTTCTTGAATGAAAAACAATTAACAATTAAATTTGCTTTTTCAAAAAAAAAAATTTCGAGGAATTTCTACTTCAGTTGACTTTTTTTTACAAAATAAAAAAAAGTATTTCTTGCCGAAAATTAGAAACCGTTAAAAATTATTGAAAGAAACAATCATCTCGTACTTCATTTTTGGAGGGATTTGAATAATTCTTGTGAAAGTAGTCGAATTGAATGGATTTTTAAAAAATAAGTTTTTATACTATTGAATTATGATATAAATCAAAGAGTAAAGTGTAAACCTTTTTACAAAACTTTAAGGTTACATTTAAGCTTATGTAGAAAATTCGGTTTAAAACAAGGAAAAAAAAAAATTCGAAAAAGTCGAAATTTTGGATATCGTTTAGCTTTAATGAAAAACTATAATATATTAAGGTGATTTTATTTAACATTTTTGAAGATTTTCTACATCATTCGACATTATTTTATAAAAAACAATAAAATAGAGGTGTTTCTGGCCAAAAATTAGAAAATAGTTTAAAAATTATTGAAAGAGATCCAACCATCTCCGACATTATTTTTGGACGGGATTGAATACTTGATAAAATAGTCGAAACGAATGTATTTTTAAATAAAGTTTCTATGCTATTGAATTATGAAATAAATCAAAGAGTAAATTGTAAAACTTTTTACAATACTTTAAGGTTATATTTAAGCTTATGTAGAAAATTCGGTTTAAAACAAAGAGAAAAAAACAACATTCGGAAAATCCGAAATTTTGAATATCGTTTTTCTTAAATGAAAAACTATAATATATTAAGAGTTATTTTTTAATAAAATGTTTTGAAGATTTTCTACTTCATTTGACATTATTTTTGTAAAAAACAATGAAATAGAGGTGCTTATGGCCAAAAATTTGAAAATCGTTTAAAAAATATTGAAAGATATCCACCCATCTCCCACTTTATTTTTGGACGGGATTTGAATACTTCTTGTTAAAATAGTCGAAAAGAATGGATTTTTAAATAAAGTTTCTAAACTATTGAATTATGTTATAAATTAAAGAGTAAATCTAAACCATTTTACAATATTTTAAGGGTACATTTAAGATTGTGAAGAAATTTCGGTTTAAAATAGAAAAAAGCAACTTTCAGAAAATTTGAAATTTTGAATATCGATTTCCTTAAATGAAAAACTATAATGTATTGAGATAACTTTTTCAGTAAAATTTTTTGAAGATTTCCTACCTCTTTTGACATTAATTTGTACAAAACAATAAAATAAAGGTATTTTTAGCGAAAAATAGGAAAATCGTTTAAAATTTTTTGAAAGAGATCCATCCTTTTCTGATTTTATTTTTGGACGGGATTTGACTACATCTTCAGAAAGTAGTCAAAATGACTGGATTTTTTTAAAAAACGTTTTTATACTATTGAATTATGATATAAATGAAAGAGTAAATTGTAAACCTTTTTACAATACTTTAAGTTTACATTTAACCCTTTCATTGCCAGGTTCCATTTTCTGTGCCATGACATCTCGCCGAAAAAATGGCCTAAATTTAATTAACATTTGATATTTTTTGGGGTGCCAAAAAAAAACCACTGTATCAACTTGAATTAGTTAACCATATATTCCTCATTTTCTCTAGTAATGCCTTCAATAATAAAAAACTAATTCTTTAGGGAAAACAATTCTGAAAAATATACAAAAATGAAAGTAAAGAAACACATTCTAAAATGTGTTTGGCAGTAGCCTTGAAAGACATTACAGAATGTTTGTGGCAAAAATTAGAAAATCGTTTAAAAATTATTGAAAGAGATCCAACCATCTCCGACATTATGTTTGTGGCAAAAAATTAGAAAATCGTTTAAAAATTATTGAAAGAGATCCAACCATCTCCGACATTATGTTCGTGGCAAAAATTAGAAAATCGTTTAAAAATTATTGAAAGAGATCCAACCATCTCCGACATTATGTTCGTGGCAAAAATTAGAAAATCGTTTAAAAATTATTGAAAGAGATCCAAACCATCTCCGACATTATTTTTGGACGGGATTTGAATACTTGATAAAATAGTCGAAACGAATGTATTTTTTAAATAAAGTTTCTATGCTATTGAATTATGAAATAAATCAAAGAGTAAATTGTAAAACTTTTTACAATACTTTAAGGTTATATTAAGCTTATGTAGAAAATTCGGTTTAAAACAAAGAGAAAAAAACAACATTCGGAAAATCCGAAATTTTGAATATCGTTTTCTTAAATGAAAAACTATAATATATTAAGTTTGATTTTTCATAAAAATTTTTATGAAGATTTACTACATCATTTGACATTATTTTGTAAAAAACAATAAAATAGAGGTGCTTATGGCCAAAAATTAGAAAATGGTTAAAAAATTCTTGAAAGAGATCGAACCATCTCCGACATTATTTTCTTACGGGGTTTAAATTCTTCCTGTTAAAAGAGGTGAAACGAATCGATGTTTTTAAATAAAGTTTCTATACTATTGAAATATGATATAAATTAAAGAGTAAATTCTAAACCATTTTACAATATTTTAAGGGTACATTTAGCTTATATAGAAAATTCGGTTTAAAACAAAGAGAAAAAACAACATTCGGAACAGTCGAAATTTGAATATCGTTTTTCTTAAATGAAAAAACTATAATCTATTAATTTATTTTTTCCAGTAAAATTTTTTGAAGGTTTTCTACTTGAATTTACTTTATTTTTTGCAAATTAAAATAAAGGTGTTTCTTGCAAAAATTAGAAAATCGTATAAAAATTACTGAAATAGTCCCAACCATCTCTTACTTAATTTTCGGACGGGATTTCAATATTCTTGTTAAAATAGTGGAAACAAATGGATTTTTTTAAATAAAGTTTCTATACTATTGAATTATGATATAAATTATAGAGTAAATTCTAAATCTATTTACAATATTTTAAGGGTACATTTACACTGAAGTAGAAAATTTGGTTTAAAACATAGAGAAAAGCAACTTTTGAAACAGTCGAAATTTTGAATATCGTTTTTCTTCAATGAAAAACTAAAAACTATTAAGTTATCTTTTCCAGTAAAATTTTTTGAAGATTTTCTACTTCCTTTGACATTAATTTGTAAAAAACAATAATATAAAGGTATTTCTAGCCAAAAATTAGAAAATCGTTGAAAAATTATTGAAAGAGATCCAACCATCTCCGATTTTATTTTTGGACGGGATTTCAATAATTCTTGTTAAAATAGTCGAAATGAATGGATTTTTTTAAAATAAAGTTTCTGTACTATTGAATTATGAGATAAATTAACGAGTAAATACTAATCCACTTTACAATATTTTAAGGGTACATTTAAGAACTTATGTATAAAATTCGGTTTAAAACATAGAGAAAAGTAACTTTCGTAAAAGTTCAAATTTTGAATATCGTATTTCTTGAATGAAAAACAATTAACAATTAAATTTGCTTTTTCAAAAAAAAAAATTTCGAGGAATTTCTACTTCAGTTGACTTTTTTTTACAAAATAAAAAAAAGTATTTCTTGCCGAAAATTAGAAACCGTTTAAAAATTATTGAAAGAAACAATCATCTCGTACTTCATTTTTGGACGGGATTTGAATAATTCTTGTGAAAGTAGTCGAATTGAATGGATTTTTAAAAAATAAGTTTTTATACTATTGAATTATGATATAAATCAAAGAGTAAAGTGTAAACCTTTTTACAAAACTTTAAGGTTACATTTAAGCTTATGTAGAAAATTCGGTTTAAAACAAGGAAAAAAAAAAATTCGAAAAAGTCGAAATTTTGGATATCGTTTAGCTTTAATGAAAAACTATAATATATTAAGGTTGATTTTATTTAACATTTTTTGAAGATTTTCTACATCATTCGACATTATTTTATAAAAAACAATAAAATAGAGGTGTTTCTGGCCAAAAATTAGAAAATAGTTTAAAAATTATTGAAAGAGATCCAACCATCTCCGACATTATTTTTGGACGGGATTTGAATACTTGATAAAATAGTCGAAACGAATGTATTTTTTAAATAAAGTTTCTATGCTATTGAATTATGAAATAAATCAAAGAGTAAATTGTAAAACTTTTTACAATACTTTAAGGTTATATTTAAGCTTATGTAGAAAATTCGGTTTAAAACAAAGAGAAAAAACAACATTCGGAAAATCCGAAATTTTGAATATCGTTTTCTTAAATGAAAAACTATAATATATTAAGAGTTATTTTTTAATAAAATGTTTTGAAGATTTTCTACTTCATTTGACATTATTTTGTAAAAAACAATAAAATAGAGGTGCTTATGGCCAAAAATTTGAAAATCGTTTAAAAAATATTGAAAGATATCCACCCATCTCCCACTTTATTTTTGGACGGGATTTGAATACTTCTTGTTAAAATAGTCGAAAAGAATGGATTTTTAAATAAAGTTTCTAAACTATTGAATTATGTTATAAATTAAAGAGTAAATTCTAAACCATTTTACAATATTTTAAGGGTACATTTAAGATTGTGAAGAAATTTCGGTTTAAAATAGAAAAAAGCAACTTTCAGAAAATTTGAAATTTTGAATATCGATTTCCTTAAATGAAAAACTATAATGTATTGAGATATCTTTTTCAGTAAAATTTTTTGAAGATTTCCTACCTCTTTTGACATTAATTTGTACAAAACAATAAAATAAAGGTATTTTTAGCGAAAAATAGGAAAATCGTTTAAAATTTTTGAAAGAGATCCATCCTTTTCTGATTTTTTTTGGACGGGATTTGAATACATCTTCAGAAAGTAGTCAAAATGACTGGATTTTTTTAAAAAACGTTTTTATACTATTGAATTATGATATAAATGAAAGAGTAAATTGTAAACCTTTTTACAATACTTTAAGTTTACATTTAACCCTTTCATTGCCAGGTTCCATTTCTGTGCCATGACATCTCGCCGAAAAAATGGCCTAAATTTAATTAACATTTGATATTTTTTGGGGTGCCAAAAAAAACCACTGTATCAACTTGAATTAGTTAACCATATATTCCTCATTTTCTCTAGTAATGCCTTCAATAATAAAAAACTAATTCTTTAGGGAAAACAATTCTGAATAAATATACAAAAATGAAAGTAAAGAAACACATTCTAAAATGTGTTTGGCAGTAGCCTTGAAAGACATTACAGAATGTTTGTGGCAAAAATTAGAAAATCGTTTAAAAATTATTGAAAGAGATCCAACCATCTCCGACATTATGTTTGTGGCAAAAATTAGAAAATCGTTTAAAAATTATTGAAAGAGATCCAACCATCTCCGACATTATGTTCGTGGCAAAAATTAGAAAATCGTTTAAAAATTATTGAAAGAGATCCAACCATCTCCGACATTATGTTCGTGGCAAAAATTAGAAAATCGTTTAAAAATTATTGAAAGAGATCCAACCATCTCCGACATTATTTTTGGACGGGATTTGAATACTTGATAAAATAGTCGAAACGAATGTATTTTTTAAATAAAGTTTCTATGCTATTGAATTATGAAATAAATCAAAGAGTAAATTGTAAAACTTTTTACAATACTTTAAGGTTATATTTAAGCTTATGTAGAAAATTCGGTTTAAAACAAAGAGAAAAAACAACATTCGGAAAATCCGAAATTTTGAATATCGTTTTTCTTAAATGAAAAAACTATAATATATTAAGTTTGATTTTTCATAAAATTTTTTATGAAGATTTACTACATCATTTGACATTATTTTGTAAAAAACAATAAAATAGAGGTGCTTATGGCCAAAAATTAGAAAATGGTTAAAAAATTCTTGAAAGAGATCGAACCATCTCCGACATTATTTTCTTACGGGGTTTAAATTCTTCCTGTTAAAAGAGGTGAAACGAATCGATGTTTTTAAATAAAGTTTCTATACTATTGAAATATGATATAAATTAAAGAGTAAATTCTAAACCATTTTACAATATTTTAAGGGTACATTTTAGCTTATATAGAAAATTCGGTTTAAAACAAAGAGAAAAAACAACATTCGGAACAGTCGAAATTTTGAATATCGTTTTTCTTAAATGAAAAACTATAATCTATTAATTTATTTTTTCCAGTAAAATTTTTTGAAGGTTTTCTACTTGAATTTACTTTATTTTTTGCAAATTAAAATAAAGGTGTTTCTTGCAAAAATTAGAAAATCGTATAAAAATTACTGAAATAGTCCCAACCATCTCTTACTTAATTTTCGGACGGGATTTCAATATTCTTGTTAAAATAGTGGAAACAAATGGATTTTTTTAAATAAAGTTTCTATACTATTGAATTATGATATAAATTATAGAGTAAATTCTAAATCTATTTACAATATTTTAAGGGTACATTTACACTGAAGTAGAAAATTTGGTTTAAAACATAGAGAAAAGCAACTTTTGAAACAGTCGAAATTTTGAATATCGTTTTTCTTCAATGAAAAACTAAAAAACTATTAAGTTATCTTTTCCAGTAAAATTTTTGAAGATTTTCTACTTCCTTTGACATTAATTTGTACAAAACAATAATATAAAGGTATTTCTAGCCAAAAATTAGAAAATCGTTGAAAAATTATTGAAAGAGATCCAACCATCTCCGATTTTATTTTTGGACGGGATTTCAATAATTCTTGTTAAAATAGTCGAAATGAATGGATTTTTTTAAAATAAAGTTTCTGTACTATTGAATTATGAGATAAATTAACGAGTAAATACTAATCCACTTTACAATATTTTAAGGGTACATTTAAGAACTTATGTATAAAATTCGGTTTAAAACATAGAGAAAAGTAACTTTCGTAAAAGTTCAAATTTGAATATCGTATTTCTTGAATGAAAAACAATTAACAATTAAATTTGCTTTTTCAAAAAAAAAAATTTCGAGGAATTTCTACTTCAGTTGACTTTTTTTTACAAAATAAAAAAAAGTATTTCTTGCCGAAAATTAGAAACCGTTTAAAAATTATTGAAAGAAACAATCATCTCGTACTTCATTTTTGGACGGGATTTGAATAATTCTTGTGAAAGTAGTCGAATTGAATGGATTTTTAAAAAATAAGTTTTTATACTATTGAATTATGATATAAATCAAAGAGTAAAGTGTAAACCTTTTTACAAAACTTTAAGGTTACATTTAAGCTTATGTAGAAAATTCGGTTTAAAACAAGGAAAAAAAAAAATTCGAAAAAGTCGAAATTTTGGATATCGTTTAGCTTTAATGAAAAACTATAATATATTAAGGTTGATTTTTATTAACATTTTTTGAAGATTTTCTACATCATTCGACATTATTTTATAAAAAACAATAAAATAGAGGTGTTTCTGGCCAAAAATTAGAAAATAGTTTAAAAATTATTGAAAGAGATCCAACCATCTCCGACATTATTTTTGGACGGATTTGAATACTTGATAAAATAGTCGAAACGAATGTATTTTTAAATAAAGTTTCTATGCTATTGAATTATGAAATAAATCAAAGAGTAAATTGTAAAACTTTTTACAATACTTTAAGGTTATATTTAAGCTTATGTAGAAAATTCGGTTTAAAACAAAGAGAAAAAACAACATTCGGAAAATCCGAAATTTTGAATATCGTTTTTTTAAATGAAAAACTATAATATATTAAGAGTTATTTTTTAATAAAATGTTTGAAGATTTCTACTTCATTTGACATTATTTTGTAAAAAACAATGAAATAGAGGTGCTTATGGCCAAAAATTTGAAAATCGTTAAAAAATATGAAAGATATCCACCCATTCCCACTTTATTTTTGGACGGGATTTGAAATACTTCTTGTTAAAATAGTCGAAAAGAATGGATTTTTAAATAAAGTTTCTAAACTATTGAATTATGTTATAAATTAAAGAGTAAATTCTAAACCATTTTACAATATTTTAAGGGTACATTTAAGATTGTGAAGAAATTTCGGTTTTAAAAATAGAAAAAGCAACTTTCAGAAAATTTGAAATTTTGAATATCGATTTCCTTAAATGAAAAACTATAATGTATTGAGATATCTTTTTCAGTAAAATTTTTTGAAGATTTCCTACCTCTTTTGACATTAATTGTACAAAACAATAAAATAAAGGTATTTTTAGCGAAAAATAGGAAAATCGTTTAAAATTTTTGAAAGAGATCCATCCTTTTTGATTTTATTTTGGACGGGATTTGACTACATCTTCAGAAAGTAGTCAAAATGACTGGATTTTTTTAAAAAACGTTTTTATACTATTGAATTATGATATAAATGAAAGAGTAAATTGTAAACCTTTTTACAATACTTTAAGTTTACATTTAACCCTTTCATTGCCAGGTTCCATTTTCTGTGCCATGACATCTCGCCGAAAAAATGGCCTAAATTTAATTAACATTTGATATTTTTTGGGGTGCCAAAAAAAACCACTGTATCAACTTGAATTAGTTAACCATATATTCCTCATTTTCTCTAGTAATGCCTTCAATAATAAAAAACTAATTCTTTAGGGAAAACAATTCTGAATAAATATACAAAAATGAAAGTAAAGAAACACATTCTAAAATGTGTTTGGCAGTAGCCTTGAAAGACATTACAGAATGTTTGTGGCAAAAATTAGAAAATCGTTTAAAAATTATTGAAGAGATCCAACCATCTCCGACATTATGTTTGTGGCAAAAATTAGAAAATCGTTTAAAAATTATTGAAAGAGATCCAACCATCTCCGACATTATGTTCGTGGCAAAAATTAGAAAATCGTTTTAAAAATTATTGAAAGAGATCCAACCATCTCCGACATTATGTTCGTGGCAAAAATTAGAAAATCGTTTAAAAATTATTGAAAGAGATCCAACCATCTCCCGACATTATTTTTGGACGGGATTTGAATACTTGATAAAATAGTCGAAACGAATGTATTTTTTAAATAAAGTTTCTATGCTATTGAATTATGAAATAAATCAAAGAGTAAATTGTAAAACTTTTTACAATACTTTAAGGTTATATTTAAGCTTATGTAGAAAATTCGGTTTAAAACAAAGAGAAAAAAACAACATTCGGAAAATCCGAAATTTTGAATATCGTTTTCTTAAATGAAAAACTATAATATATTAAGTTGATTTTTCATAAAATTTTTTATGAAGATTTACTACATCATTTGACATTATTTTGTAAAAAACAATAAAATAGAGGTGCTTATGGCCAAAAATTAGAAAATGGTTAAAAAATTCTTGAAAGAGATCGAACCATCTCCGACATTATTTTCTTACGGGGTTTAAATTCTTCCTGTTTAAAAGAGGTGAAACGAACGATGTTTTTAAATAAAGTTTTCTATACTATTGAAATATGATATAAATTAAGAGTAAATTCTAAACCATTTTACAATATTTTAAGGGTACATTTTAGCTTATATAGAAAATTCGGTTTAAAACAAAGAGAAAAAACAACATTCGGAACAGTCGAAATTTTGAATATCGTTTTTCTTAAATGAAAAACTATAATCTATTAATTTATTTTTTCCAGTAAAATTTTTTGAAGTTTTCTACTTGAATTTACTTTATTTTTTGCAAATTAAAATAAAGGTGTTTCTTGCAAAAATTAGAAAATCGTTATAAAAATTACTGAAATAGTCCCAACCATCTTACTTAATTTTCGGACGGGATTTCAATATTCTTGTTAAAATAGTGGAAACAAATGGATTTTTTTAAATAAAGTTTCTATACTATTGAATTATGATATAAATTATAGAGTAAAATTCTAAATCTATTACAATATTTTAAGGGTACATTTACACTGAAGTAGAAAATTTGGTTTTAAAACATAGAGAAAAGCAACTTTTGAAACAGTCGAAATTTTGAATATCGTTTTTCTTCAATGAAAAACTAAAAACTATTAAGTTATCTTTTCCAGTAAAATTTTTTGAAGATTTTCTACTTCCTTTGACATTAATTTGTACAAAACAATAATATAAAGGTATTTCTAGCCAAAAATTAGAAAATCGTTTGAAAAATTATTGAAAGAGATCCAACCATCTCCGATTTTATTTTTGGACGGGATTTCAATAATTCTTGTTAAAATAGTCGAAATGAATGGATTTTTTTAAAATAAAGTTTCTGTACTATTGAATTATGAGATAAATTAACGAGTAAATACTAATCCACTTTAAATTTTAAGGGTACATTTAAGAACTTATGTATAAAATTCGGTTTAAAACATAGAGAAAAGTAAACTTTCGTAAAAGTTCAAAATTTGAATATCGTATTTCTTGAATGAAAAACAATTAACAATTAAATTTGCTTTTTCAAAAAAAAAAATTTCGAGGAATTTCTACTTCAGTTGACTTTTTTTTTACAAAATAAAAAAAAGTATTTCTTGCCGAAAATTAGAAACCGTTTAAAAATTATTGAAAGAAACAATCATCTCGTACTTCATTTTTGGACGGGATTTGAATAATTCTTGTGAAAGTAGTCGAATTGAATGGATTTTTAAAAAATAAGTTTTTATACTATTGAATTATGATATAAATCAAAGAGTAAAGTGTAAACCTTTTTACAAAACTTTAAGGTTACATTTAAGCTTATGTAGAAAATTCGGTTTAAAACAAGGAAAAAAAAAAATTCGAAAAAGTCGAAATTTTGGATATCGTTTAGCTTTAATGAAAAACTATATATATTAAGGTTGATTTTTATTAACATTTTTGAAGATTTTCTACATCATTCGACATTATTTTATAAAAAACAATAAAATAGAGGTGTTTCTGGCCAAAAATTAGAAAATAGTTTAAAAATTATTGAAAGAGATCCAACCATCTCCGACATTATTTTTGACGGGATTTGAATACTTGATAAAATAGTCGAAACGAATGTATTTTTTAAATAAAGTTTCTATGCTATTGAATTATGAAATAAATCAAAGAGTAAATTGTAAAACTTTTTACAATACTTTAAGGTATATTAAGCTTATGTAGAAAATTCGTTTAAAACAAAGAGAAAAAAACAACTTCGGAAAATCCGAAATTTTGAATATCGTTTTTCTTAAATGAAAAACTATAATATATAAGAGTTATTTTTTTAATAAAATGTTTTGAAGATTTCTACTTCATTTGACATTATTTTGAAAAAACAAATAAAATAGAGGTGCTTATGGCCAAAAATTTGAAAATCGTTTAAAAAATATTGAAAGATTCCACCATCTCCCACTTTATTTTTGGACGGGATTTGAATACTTCTTGTTAAAATAGTCGAAAAGAATGGATTTTAAATAAAGTTTCTAAACTATTGAATTATGTTATAAATTAAAGAGTAATTCTAAACCATTTTACAATATTTTAAGGGTACATTTAAGATTGTGAAGAAATTTCGGTTTAAAATAGAAAAAAGCAACTTTCAGAAAATTTTGAAATTTTGAATATCGATTTCCTTAAATGAAAAACTATAATGTATTGAGATATCTTTTCAGTAAAATTTTTGAGATTTCCTACCTCTTTTGACATTAATTTGTACAAACAATAAAATAAAGGTATTTTTAGCGAAAAAATAGGAAAATCGTTAAAATTTTTTTGAAAGAGATCCATCCTGTTCTGATTTTATTTTTGGACGGATTTGAATACATCTTCAGAAAGTAGTCAAAATGACTGGATTTTTTTAAAAAACGTTTTTTATACTATTGATTATGATAAATGAAAGAGTAAATTGTAAACCTTTTTACAATACTTTAAGTTTACATTTAACCCTTTCATTGCCAGGTTCCATTTTCTGTGCCATGACATCTCGCCGAAAAAAATGGCCTAAATTTAATTAACATTTGATATTTTTTGGGTGCCAAAAAAACCACTGTATCAACTTGAATTAGTTAACCATATATTCCTCATTTTCTCTAGTAATGCCTCAATAATAAAAAACTAATTCTTAGGGAAACAATTCTGAATAAATATACAAATGAAAGTAAAGAAACACATTCTAAAATGTGTTTGGCAGTAGCCTTGAAAGACATTACAGAATGTTTTGTGGTTTAAAAAATTAGAAAATCGTTAAAAATTATTGAAAGAGATCCAACCATCTCCGACATTATGTTCGTGCAAAAATTAGAAAATCGTTAAAAATTATTGAAAGAGATCCAACCATCTCCGACATTATGTTCGTGGCAAAAATTAGAAAATCGTTTAAAAATTATTGAAAGAGATCCAACCATCTCCGACATTATTTTTGGACGGGATTTGAATACTTGATAAAATAGTCGAAACGAATGTATTTTTTAAATAAAGTTTCTATGCTATTGAATTATGAATAAATCAAAGAGTAAATTGTAAAACTTTTTACAATACTTTAAGGTTATATTTAAGCTTATGTAGAAAATTCGGTTTAAAACAAAGAGAAAAACAACATTCGGAAAATCCGAAATTTTGAATATCGTTTTTCTTAAATGAAAAACTATAATATATTAAGTTTGATTTTTCAAAAATTTTTATGAAGATTTACTACATCATTTGACATTATTTTGTAAAAAACAATAAAATAGAGGTGCTTATGGCCAAAAATTAGAAAATGGTTAAAAAATTCTTGAAAGAGATCGAACCATCTCCGACATTATTTTCTTACGGGGTTTAAATTCTTCCTGTTAAAAGAGGTGAAACGAATCGATGTTTTTAAATAAAGTTTCTATACTATTGAAATATGATATAAATTAAAGAGTAAATTCTAAACCATTTTACAATATTTTAAGGGTACATTTTAGCTTATATAGAAAATTCGGTTTAAAACAAAGAGAAAAAACAACATTCGGAACAGTCGAAATTTTGAATATCGTTTTTCTTAAATGAAAAACTATAATCTATTAATTTATTTTTTCCAGTAAAATTTTTTGAAGGTTTTCTACTTGAATTTACTTTATTTTTTGCAAATTAAAATAAAGGTGTTTCTTGCAAAAATTAGAAAATCGTATAAAAATTACTGAAATAGTCCCAACCATCTCTTACTTAATTTTCGGACGGGATTTCAATATTCTTGTTAAAATAGTGGAAACAAATGGATTTTTTTAAATAAAGTTTCTATACTATTGAATTATGATATAAATTATAGAGTAAATTCTAAATCTATTTACAATATTTTAAGGGTACATTTACACTGAAGTAGAAAATTTGGTTTAAAACATAGAGAAAAGCAACTTTTGAAACAGTCGAAATTTTGAATATCGTTTTTCTTCAATGAAAAACTAAAAACTATTAAGTTATCTTTTCCAGTAAAATTTTTTGAAGATTTTCTACTTCCTTTGACATTAATTTGTACAAAACAATAATATAAAGGTATTTCTAGCCAAAAATTAGAAAATCGTTGAAAAATTATTGAAAGAGATCCAACCATCTCCGATTTTATTTTTGGACGGGATTTCAATAATTCTTGTTAAAATAGTCGAAATGAATGGATTTTTTTAAAATAAAGTTTCTGTACTATTGAATTATGAGATAAATTAACGAGTAAATACTAATCCACTTTACAATATTTTAAGGGTACATTTAAGAACTTATGTATAAAATTCGGTTTAAAACATAGAGAAAAGTAACTTTCGTAAAAGTTCAAATTTTGAATATCGTATTTCTTGAATGAAAAACAATTAACAATTAAATTTGCTTTTTCAAAAAAAAAATTTCGAGGAATTTCTACTTCAGTTGACTTTTTTTTACAA
This sequence comes from Bathynomus jamesi, assembly GCA_023014485.1. NCBI lineage: Eukaryota > Metazoa > Arthropoda > Malacostraca > Isopoda > Cirolanidae > Bathynomus > Bathynomus jamesi. Next base: position 51,360 of record JAJOZX010016384.1, on the reverse strand, counting down.
AATAAAAAAAAGTATTTCTTGCCGAAAATTAGAAACCGTTTAAAAATTATTGAAAGAAACAATCATCTCGTACTTCATTTTTGGACGGGATTTGAATAATTCTTGTGAAAGTAGTCGAATTGAATGGATTTTTAAAAAATAAGTTTTTATACTATTGAATTATGATATAAATCAAAGAGTAAAGTGTAAACCTTTTTACAAAACTTTAAGGTTACATTTAAGCTTATGTAGAAAATTCGGTTTAAAACAAGGAAAAAAAAAAATTCGAAAAAGTCGAAATTTTGGATATCGTTTAGCTTTAATGAAAAACTATAATATATTAAGGTTGATTTTATTTAACATTTTTTGAAGATTTTCTACATCATTCGACATTATTTTATAAAAAACAATAAAATAGAGGTGTTTCTGGCCAAAAATTAGAAAATAGTTTAAAAATTATTGAAAGAGATCCAACCATCTCCGACATTATTTTGGACGGGATTTGAATACTTGATAAAATAGTCGAAACGAATGTATTTTTTAAATAAAGTTTCTATGCTATTGAATTATGAAATAAATCAAAGAGTAAATTGTAAAACTTTTTACAATACTTTAAGGTTATATTTAAGCTTATGTAGAAAATTCGGTTTAAAACAAAGAGAAAAAACAACATTCGGAAAATCCGAAATTTTGAATATCGTTTTTCTTAAATGAAAAACTATAATATATTAAGAGTTATTTTTTAATAAAATGTTTTGAAGATTTTCTACTTCATTTGACATTATTTTGTAAAAAACAATAAAATAGAGGTGCTTATGGCCAAAAATTTGAAAATCGTTTAAAAAATATTGAAAGATATCCACCCATCTCCCACTTTATTTTTGGACGGGATTTGAATACTTCTTGTTAAAATAGTCGAAAAGAATGGATTTTTAAATAAAGTTTCTAAACTATTGAATTATGTTATAAATTAAAGAGTAAATTCTAAACCATTTTACAATATTTTAAGGGTACATTTAAGATTGTGAAGAAATTTCGGTTTAAAATAGAAAAAAGCAACTTTCAGAAAATTTGAAATTTTGAATATCGATTTCCTTAAATGAAAAACTATAATGTATTGAGATATCTTTTTCAGTAAAATTTTTTGAAGATTTCCTACCTCTTTTGACATTAATTTGTACAAAACAATAAAATAAAGGTATTTTTAGCGAAAAATAGGAAAATCGTTTAAAATTTTTTGAAAGAGATCCATCCTTTTCTGATTTTATTTTTGGACGGGATTTGAATACATCTTCAGAAAGTAGTCAAAATGACTGGATTTTTTTAAAAAACGTTTTTATACTATTGAATTATGATATAAATGAAAGAGTAAATTGTAAACCTTTTTACAATACTTTAAGTTTACATTTAACCCTTTCATTGCCAGGTTCCATTTTCTGTGCCATGACATCTCGCCGAAAAAATGGCCTAAATTTAATTAACATTTGATATTTTTTGGGGTGCCAAAAAAACCACTGTATCAACTTGAATTAGTTAACCATATATTCCTCATTTTCTCTAGTAATGCCTTCAATAATAAAAAACTAATTCTTTAGGGAAAACAATTCTGAATAAATATACAAAAATGAAAGTAAAGAAACACATTCTAAAATGTGTTTGGCAGTAGCCTTGAAAGACATTACAGAATGTTTGTGGCAAAAATTAGAAAATCGTTTAAAAATTATTGAAAGAGATCCAACCATCTCCGACATTATGTTTGTGGCAAAAATTAGAAAATCGTTTAAAAATTATTGAAAGAGATCCAACCATCTCCGACATTATGTTCGTGGCAAAAATTAGAAAATCGTTTAAAAATTATTGAAAGAGATCCAACCATCTCCGACATTATGTTCGTGGCAAAAATTAGAAAATCGTTTAAAAATTATTGAAAGAGATCCAACCATCTCCGACATTATTTTTGGACGGGATTTGAATACTTGATAAAATAGTCGAAACGAATGTATTTTTTAAATAAAGTTTCTATGCTATTGAATTATGAAATAAATCAAAGAGTAAATTGTAAAACTTTTTACAATACTTTAAGGTTATATTTAAGCTTATGTAGAAAATTCGGTTTAAAACAAAGAGAAAAAACAACATTCGGAAAATCCGAAATTTTGAATATCGTTTTTCTTAAATGAAAAACTATAATATATTAAGTTTGATTTTTCATAAAAATTTTTATGAAGATTTACTACATCATTTGACATTATTTTGTAAAAAACAATAAAATAGAGGTGCTTATGGCCAAAAATTAGAAAATGGTTAAAAAATTCTTGAAAGAGATCGAACCATCTCCGACATTATTTTCTTACGGGGTTTAAATTCTTCCTGTTAAAAGAGGTGAAACGAATCGATGTTTTTAAATAAAGTTTCTATACTATTGAAATATGATATAAATTAAAGAGTAAATTCTAAACCATTTTACAATATTTTAAGGGTACATTTTAGCTTATATAGAAAATTCGGTTTAAAACAAAGAGAAAAAACAACATTCGGAACAGTCGAAATTTTGAATATCGTTTTTCTTAAATGAAAAACTATAATCTATTAATTTATTTTTTCCAGTAAAATTTTTTGAAGGTTTTCTACTTGAATTTACTTTATTTTTTGCAAATTAAAATAAAGGTGTTTCTTGCAAAAATTAGAAAATCGTATAAAAATTACTGAAATAGTCCCAACCATCTCTTACTTAATTTTCGGACGGGATTTCAATATTCTTGTTAAAATAGTGGAAACAAATGGATTTTTTTAAATAAAGTTTCTATACTATTGAATTATGATATAAATTATAGAGTAAATTCTAAATCTATTTACAATATTTTAAGGGTACATTTACACTGAAGTAGAAAATTTGGTTTAAAACATAGAGAAAAGCAACTTTTGAAACAGTCGAAATTTTGAATATCGTTTTTCTTCAATGAAAAACTAAAAACTATTAAGTTATCTTTTCCAGTAAAATTTTTTGAAGATTTTCTACTTCCTTTGACATTAATTTGTACAAAACAATAATATAAAGGTATTTCTAGCCAAAAATTAGAAAATCGTTGAAAAATTATTGAAAGAGATCCAACCATCTCCGATTTTATTTTGGACGGGATTTCAATAATTCTTGTTAAAATAGTCGAAATGAATGGATTTTTTTAAAATAAAGTTTCTGTACTATTGAATTATGAGATAAATTAACGAGTAAATACTAATCCACTTTACAATATTTTAAGGGTACATTTAAGAACTTATGTATAAAATTCGGTTTAAAACATAGAGAAAAGTAACTTTCGTAAAAGTTCAAATTTTGAATATCGTATTTCTTGAATGAAAAACAATTAACAATTAAATTTGCTTTTTCAAAAAAAAAAATTTCGAGGAATTTCTACTTCAGTTGACTTTTTTTTACAAAATAAAAAAAGTATTTCTTGCCGAAAATTAGAAACCGTTTAAAAATTATTGAAAGAAACAATCATCTCGTACTTCATTTTTGGACGGGATTTGAATAATTCTTGTGAAAGTAGTCGAATTGAATGGATTTTTAAAAAATAAGTTTTTATACTATTGAATTATGATATAAATCAAAGAGTAAAGTGTAAACCTTTTTACAAAACTTTAAGGTTACATTTAAGCTTATGTAGAAAATTCGGTTTAAAACAAGGAAAAAAAAAAATTCGAAAAAGTCGAAATTTTGGATATCGTTTAGCTTTAATGAAAAACTATAATATATTAAGGTTGATTTTTTTAACATTTTTTGAAGATTTTCTACATCATTCGACATTATTTTATAAAAACAATAAAATAGAGGTGTTTCTGGCCAAAAATTAGAAAATAGTTTAAAAATTATTGAAAGAGATCCAACCATCTCCGACATTATTTTTGGACGGGATTTGAATACTTGATAAAATAGTCGAAACGAATGTATTTTTTAAATAAAGTTTCTATGCTATTGAATTATGAAATAAATCAAAGAGTAAATTGTAAAACTTTTTACAATACTTTAAGGTTATATTTAAGCTTATGTAGAAAATTCGGTTTAAAACAAAGAGAAAAAACAACATTCGGAAAATCCGAAATTTGAATATCGTTTTTCTTAAATGAAAAACTATAATATATTAAGAGTTATTTTTTAATAAAATGTTTTGAAGATTTTCTACTTCATTTGACATTATTTTGTAAAAAACAATGAAATAGAGGTGCTTATGGCCAAAAATTGAAAATCGTTTAAAAAATATTGAAAGATATCCACCCATCTCCCACTTTATTTTTGGACGGGATTTGAATACTTCTTGTTAAAATAGTCGAAAAGAATGGATTTTTAAATAAAGTTTCTAACTATTGAATTATGTTATAAATTAAAGAGTAAATTCTAAACCATTTACAATATTTTAAGGGTACATTTAAGATTGTGAAGAAATTTCGGTTTAAAATAGAAAAAAGCAACTTTCAGAAAATTTGAAATTTTGAATATCGATTTCCTTAAATGAAAAACTATAATGTATTGAGATATCTTTTTCAGTAAAATTTTTGAAGATTTCCTACCTCTTTTGACATTAATTTGTACAAAACAATAAAATAAAGGTTTTTAGCGAAAAATAGGAAAATCGTTTAAAATTTTTTGAAAGAGATCCATCCTTTTCTGATTTTATTTTTGGACGGGATTTGACTACATCTTCAGAAAGTAGTCAAAATGACTGGATTTTTTTAAAAAACGTTTTTATACTATTGAATTATGATATAATGAAAGAGTAAATTGTAAACCTTTTACAATACTTTAGTTTACATTTAACCCTTTCATTGCCAGGTTCCATTTCTGTGCCATGACATCTCGCCGAAAAAATGGCCTAAATTTAATTAACATTTGATATTTTTGGGGTGCCAAAAAAACCACTGTATCAACTTGAATTAGTTAAACCATATATTCCTCATTTTCTCTAGTAATGCCTTCAATAATAAAAAACTAATTCTTTAGGAAAACAATTCTGAATAAATATACAAAAATGAAAGTAAAGAAACACATTCTAAAAGTGTGTTTGGCAGTAGCCTTGAAAGACATTACAGAATGTTTGTGGCAAAAATTAGAAAATCGTTTAAAAATTATTGAAAGAGATCCAACCATCTCCGACATTATGTTTGTGGCAAAATTAGAAAATCGTTTTAAAAATTATTGAAAGAGATCCAACCATCTCCGACATTATGTTCGTGGCAAAATTAGAAAATCGTTTAAAAATTATTGAAAGAGATCCAACCATCTCCGACATTATGTTCGTGGCAAAAATTAGAAAATCGTTTTAAAAATTATTGAAAGAGATCCAACCATCTCCGACATTATTTTTGGACGGGATTTGAATACTTGATAAAATAGTCGAAACGAATGTATTTTTTAAATAAAGTTTCTATGCTATTGAATTATGAAATAAATCAAAGAGTAAATTGTAAAACTTTTTACAATACTTTAAGGTTATATTTAAGCTTATGTAGAAAATTCGGTTTAAAACAGAGAAAAAACAAATTCGGAAAATCGAAATTTGAATATCGTTTTTCTAAAATGAAAAACTATAATATATTAAGTGTGATTTTTCATAAAAATTTTATGAAGATTTACTACATCATTTGACATTATTTTGTAAAAAACAATAAAATAGAGGTGCTTATGGCCAAAAAATTAGAAAATGGTTAAAAAATTCTTGAAAGAGATCGAACCATCTCCGACATTATTTTCTTACGGGGTTTAAATTCTTCCTGTTAAAAGAGGTGAAACGAATCGATGTTTTTAAATAAAGTTTCTATACTATTGAAATATGATATAAATTAAAGAGTAAATTCTAAACCATTTTACAATATTTTAAGGGTACATTTTAGCTTATATAGAAAATTCGGTTTAAAACAAAGAGAAAAAACAACATTCGGAACAGTCGAAATTTTGAATATCGTTTTTCTTAAATGAAAAACTATAATCTATTAATTATTTTTTCCAGTAAAATTTTTGAAGGTTTTCTACTTGAATTTACTTTATTTTTTGCAAATTAAAATAAAGGTGTTTCTTGCAAAAATTAGAAAATCGTATAAAAATTACTGAAATAGTCCCAACCATCTCTTACTTAATTTTCGGACGGGATTTCAATATTCTTGTTAAAATAGTGGAAACAAATGGATTTTTTTAAATAAAGTTTCTATACTATTGAATTATGATATAAATTATAGAGTAAATTCTAAATCTATTTACAATATTTAAGGGTACATTTACACTGAAGTAGAAAATTTGGTTTAAAACATAGAGAAAAGCAACTTTTGAAACAGTCGAAATTTTGAATATCGTTTTTCTTCAATGAAAAACTAAAAAACTATTAAGTATCTTTTCCAGTAAAATTTTTTGAAGATTTTCTACTTCCTTTGACATTAATTGTACAAAACAATAATATAAAGGTATTTCTAGCCAAAAATTAGAAAATCGTTGAAAAATTATTGAAAGAGAGATCCAACCATCTCCGATTTTATTTTTGGACGGGATTTCAATAATTCTTGTTAAATAGTCGAAATGAATGGATTTTTTTAAAATAAAGTTTCTGTACTATTGAATATGAGATAAATTAACGAGTAAATACTAATCCACTTTACAATATTTAAGGGTACATTTAAGAACTTATGTATAAAATTTCGGTTTAAAACATAGAGAAAAGAACTTTCGTAAAAGTTCAAATTTTGGAATATCGTATTTCTTGAATGAAAAAACAATTAACAATTAAATTTGCTTTTTCAAAAAAAAAAATTTCGAGGAATTTCTACTTCAGTGACTTTTTTTACAAAATAAAAAAAAGTATTTCTTGCCGAAAATTAGAAACCGTTTAAAAATTATTGAAAGAAACAATCATCTCGTACTTCATTTTTGGACGGGATTTGAATAATTCTTGTGAAAGTAGTCGAATTGAATGGATTTTTAAAAAATAAGTTTTTATACTATTGAATTATGATATAAATCAAAGAGTAAAGTGTAAACCTTTTTACAAAACTTTAAGGTTACATTTAAGCTTATGTAGAAAATTCGGTTTAAAACAAGAAACCAAAAAAAAAAATTCGAAAAAGTCGAAATTTGGATATCGTTTAGCTTTAATGAAAAACTATAATATATTAAGGTTGATTTTTATTAACATTTTTTGAAGATTTTCTACATCATTCGACATTATTTTATAAAAAACAATAAAATAGAGGTGTTTCTGGCCAAAAATTAGAAAATAGTTTAAAAATTATTGAAAGAGATCCAACCATCTCCGACATTATTTTTGGACGGGATTTGAATACTTGATAAAATAGTCGAAACGAATGTATTTTTAAATAAAGTTTCTATGCTATTGAATTATGAAATAAATCAAAGAGTAAATTGTAAAACTTTTTACAATACTTTAAGGTTATATTTAAGCTTATGTAGAAAATTCGGTTTAAAACAAAGAGAAAAAACAACATTCGGAAAATCCGAAATTTGAATATCGTTTTTCTTAAATGAAAAACTATAATATATAAGAGTTATTTTTTAATAAAATGTTTGAAGATTTTCTACTTCATTTGACATTATTTTGTAAAAAACAATAAAATAGAGGTGCTTATGGCCAAAAATTTGAAAATCGTTTAAAAAATATTGAAAGATATCCACCCATCTCCCACTTTATTTTGGACGGGATTTGAATACTTCTTGTTAAAATAGTCGAAAAGAATGGATTTTTAAATAAAGTTTCTAAACTATTGAATTATGTTATAAATTAAAGAGTAAATTCTAAACCATTTACAATATTTTAAGGGTACATTTAAGATTGTGAAGAAATTTCGGTTTAAAATAGAAAAAAGCAACTTTCAGAAAATTTGAAATTTTGAATATCGATTTCCTTAAATGAAAAACTATAATGTATTGAGATATCTTTTTCAGTAAAATTTTTTGAAGATTTCCTACCTCTTTTGACATTAATTTGTACAAACATAAAATAAAGGTATTTTTAGCGAAAAATAGGAAAATCGTTTAAAATTTTTTGAAAGAGATCCATCCTTTTCTGATTTTATTTTTGGACGGGATTTGAATACATCTTCAGAAAGTAGTCAAAATGACTGGATTTTTTTAAAAAACGTTTTTATACTATTGAATTATGATATAAATGAAAGAGTAAATTGTAAACCTTTTTACAATACTTTAAGTTTACATTTAACCCTTTCATTGCCAGGTTCCATTTTCTGTGCCATGACATCTCGCCGAAAAAATGGCCTAAATTTAATTAACATTTGATATTTTTTGGGTGCCAAAAAAAAACCACTGTATCAACTTGAATTAGTTAACCATATATTCCTCATTTTCTCTAGTAATGCCTTCAATATAAAAAACTAATTCTTTAGGGAAAAAATTCTGAATAAATATACAAAATGAAGTAAAGAAACACATTCTAAAATGTTTGGCAGTAGCCTGAAAGACATTACAGAATGTTTGTGGCAAAAATTAGAAAATCGTTTAAAATTATTGAAAGAGATCCAACCATCTCCGACATTATGTTTCGTGGCAAAAATTAGAAAATCGTTTAAAAATTATTGAAAGAGATCCAACCATCTCCGACATTATGTTCGTGGCAAAAATTAGAAAATCGTTTAAAAATTATTGAAAGAGATCCAACCATCTCCGACATTATTTTGGACGGGATTTGAATACTTGATAAAATAGTCGAAACGAATGTATTTTTTAAATAAAGTTTCTATGCTATTGAATTATGAAATAAATCAAAGAGTAAATTGTAAAACTTTTTACAATACTTTAAGGTTATATTTAAGCTTATGTAGAAAATTCGGTTTAAAAACAAAGAGAAAAAACAACATTCGGAAAATCCGAAATTTTGAATATCGTTTTTCTTAAATGAAAAACTATAATATATTAAGTTTGATTTTTCATAAAATTTTATGAAGATTTACTACATCATTTGACATTATTTTGTAAAAAAACAATAAAATAGAGGTGCTTATGGCCAAAAATTAGAAAATGGTTAAAAAATTCTTGAAAGAGATCGAACCATCTCCGACATTATTTTCTTACGGGGTTTAAATTCTTCCTGTTAAAAGAGGTGAAACGAATCGATGTTTTAAATAAAGTTTCTATACTATTGAAATATGATAAATTAAAGAGTAAATTCTAAACCATTTTACAATATTTTAAGGGTACATTTTAGCTTATATAGAAATTCGGTTAAAACAAAGAGAAAAAACAACATTCGGAACAGTCGAAATTTTGAATATCGTTTTTCTTAAATGAAAAACTATAATCTATTAATTTATTTTTTCCAGTAAAATTTTTGAAGGTTTTCTACTTGAATTTACTTTATTTTTTGCAAATTAAAATAAAGGTGTTTCTTGCAAAAATTAAAAATCGTATAAAAATTACTGAAATAGTCCCAACCATCTCTTACTTAATTTTCGGACGGGATTTCAATATTCTTGTTAAAATAGTGGAAACAAATGGATTTTTTTAAATAAAGTTTCTATACTATTGAATTATGATATAAATTATAGAGTAAATTCTAAATCTATTTACAATATTTTAAGGGTACATTTACACTGAAGTAGAAAATTTGGTTAAAAACATAGAGAAAAGCAACTTTTGAAACAGTCGAAATTTTGAATATCGTTTTTCTTCAATGAAAAAACTAAAAACTATTAAGTTATCTTTTCCAGTAAAATTTTTTGAAGATTTTCTACTTCCTTTGACATTAATTTGTACAAAACAATAATATAAAGGTATTTCTAGCCAAAAATTAGAAAATCGTTGAAAAATTATTGAAAGAGATCCAACCATCTCCGATTTTATTTTTGGACGGGATTTCAATAATTCTTGTTAAAATAGTCGAAATGAATGGATTTTTTAAAATAAAGTTTCTGTACTATTGAATTATGAGATAAATTAACGAGTAATACTAATCCACTTTACAATATTTTAAGGGTACATTTAAGAACTTATGTATAAAATTCGGTTTAAAACATAGAGAAAAGTAACTTTCGTAAAAGTTCAAATTTTGAATATCGTATTTCTTGAATGAAAACAATTAACAATTAAATTTGCTTTTTCAAAAAAAAAATTTCGAGGAATTTCTACTTCAGTTGACTTTTTTTACAAATAAAAAAAAGTATTTCTTGCCGAAAATTAGAAACCGTTTAAAAATTATTGAAAGAAACAATCATCTCGTACTTCATTTTTGGACGGGATTTGAATATTCTTGTGAAAGTAGTCGAATTGAATGGATTTTTAAAAAATAAGTTTTTATACTATTGAATTATGATATAAATCAAAGAGTAAAGTGTAAACCTTTTACAAAACTTTAAGGTTACATTTAAGCTTATGTAGAAAATTCGGTTTAAAACAAGGAAAAAAAAAAATTCGAAAAGTCGAAATTTTGGATATCGTTTAGCTTTAATGAAACTATAATATATTAAGGTTGATTTTATTTAACATTTTTTGAAGATTTTCTACATCATTCGACATTATTTTATAAAAAACAATAAATAGAGGTGTTTCTGGCCAAAAATTAGAAAATAGTTTAAAAATTATTGAAAGAGATCCAACCATCTCCGACATTATTTTGGACGGGATTTGAATACTTGATAAAATAGTCGAAACGAATGTATTTTTTAAATAAAGTTTCTATGCTATTGAATTATGAAATAAATCAAAGAGTAAATTGTAAAACTTTTTACAATACTTTAAGGTTATATTTAAGCTTATGTAGAAAATTCGGTTTAAAACAAAGAGAAAAAAACAACATTCGGAAAATCCGAAATTTTGAATATCGTTTTTCTTAAATGAAAAAACTATAATATATTAAGAGTTATTTTTTAATAAAATGTTTTGAAGATTTTCTACTTCATTTGACATTATTTTGTAAAAAACAATAAAATAGAGGTGCTTATGGCCAAAAATTTGAAAATCGTTTAAAAAATATTGAAAGATATCCACCATCTCCCACTTTATTTTGGACGGGATTTGAATACTTCTTGTTAAAATAGTCGAAAAGAATGGATTTTTAAATAAAGTTTCTAAACTATTGAATTATGTTATAAATTAAAGAGTAAATTCTAACCATTTTACAATATTTTAAGGGTACATTTAAGATTGTGAAGAAATTTCGGTTTAAAATAGAAAAAAGCAACTTTCAGAAAATTGAAATTTTGAATATCGATTTCCTTAAATGAAAAACTATAATGTATTGAGATACTTTTTCAGTAAAATTTTTTGAAGATTTCCTACCTCTTTTGACATTAATTGTACAAAACAATAAAATAAAGGTATTTTTAGCGAAAAATAGGAAAATCGTTTAAAATTTTTGAAAGAGATCCATCCTTTCTGATTTTATTTTTGGACGGATTTGAATACATCTTCAGAAAGTAGTCAAAATGACTGGATTTTTTTAAAAAACGTTTTTATACTATTGAATTATGATATAAATGAAGAGTAAATTGTAAACCTTTTTACAATACTTTAAGTTTACATTTAACCCTTTCATTGCCAGGTTCCATTTTCTGTGCCATGACATCTCGCCGAAAAAATGGCCTAAATTTAATTAACATTTGATATTTTTTGGGTGCCAAAAAAACCACTGTATCAACTTGAATTAGTTAACCATATATTCCTCATTTCTCTAGTAATGCCTTCAATAATAAAAAAACTAATTCTTTAGGGAAAACAATTCTGAATAAATATACAAAAATGAAAGTAAAGAAACACATTCTAAAATGTGTGGCAGTAGCCTTTGAAAGACATACAGAATGTTTGTGGCAAAAATTAGAAAATCGTTTAAAAATTATTGAAAGAGATCCAACCATCTCCGACATTATGTTCGTGGCAAAAATTAGAAAATCGTTTAAAAATTATTGAAAGAGATCCAACCATCTCCGACATTATGTTCGTGGCAAAATTAGAAAATCGTTTAAAAATTATGAAAGAGATCCAACCATCTCCGACATTATTTTTGGACGGGATTTGAATACTTGATAAAATAGTCGAAACGAATGTATTTTTTAAATAAAGTTTCTATGCTATTGAATTATGAAATAAATCAAAGAGTAAATTGTAAAACTTTTTACAATACTTTAAGGTTATATTTAAGCTTATGTAGAAAATTCGGTTTAAAACAAAGAGAAAAAACAACATTCGGAAAATCCGAAATTTTGAATATCGTTTTTCTTAAATGAAAAACTATAATATATTAAGTTTGATTTTTCATAAAATTTTATGAAGATTTACTACATCATTTGACATTATTTTGTAAAAAACAATAAAATAGAGGTGCTTATGGCCAAAAATTAGAAAATGGTTAAAAAATTCTTGAAAGAGATCGAACCATCTCCGACATTATTTTCTTACGGGGTTTAAATTCTTCCTGTTAAAAGAGGTGAAACGAATCGATGTTTTTAAATAAAGTTTCTATACTATTGAAATATGATATAAATTAAAGAGTAAATTCTAAACCATTTTACAATATTTTAAGGGTACATTTTAGCTTATATAGAAAATTCGGTTTAAAACAAAGAGAAAAAACAACATTCGGAACAGTCGAAATTTTGAATATCGTTTTTCTTAAATGAAAAACTATAATCTATTAATTTATTTTTTCCAGTAAAATTTTTTGAAGGTTTTCTACTTGAATTTACTTTATTTTTTGCAAATTAAAATAAAGGTGTTTCTTGCAAAAATTAGAAAATCGTATAAAAATTACTGAAATAGTCCCAACCATCTCTTACTTAATTTTCGGACGGGATTTCAATATTCTTGTTAAAATAGTGGAAACAAATGGATTTTTTTAAATAAAGTTTCTATACTATTGAATTATGATATAAATTATAGAGTAAATTCTAAATCTATTTACAATATTTTAAGGGTACATTTACACTGAAGTAGAAAATTTGGTTTAAAACATAGAGAAAAGCAACTTTTGAAACAGTCGAAATTTTGAATATCGTTTTTCTTCAATGAAAAACTAAAAACTATTAAGTTATCTTTTCCAGTAAAATTTTTTGAAGATTTTCTACTTCCTTTGACATTAATTTGTACAAAACAATAATATAAAGGTATTTCTAGCCAAAAATTAGAAAATCGTTGAAAAATTATTGAAAGAGATCCAACCATCTCCGATTTTATTTTTGGACGGGATTTCAATAATTCTTGTTAAAATAGTCGAAATGAATGGATTTTTTTAAAATAAAGTTTCTGTACTATTGAATTATGAGATAAATTAACGAGTAAATACTAATCCACTTTACAATATTTTAAGGGTACATTTAAGAACTTATGTATAAAATTCGGTTTAAAACATAGAGAAAAGTAACTTTCGTAAAAGTTCAAATTTTGAATATCGTATTTCTTGAATGAAAAACAATTAACAATTAAATTTGCTTTTTCAAAAAAAAAAATTTCGAGGAATTTCTACTTCAGTTGACTTTTTTTTACAAAATAAAAAAAAGTATTTCTTGCCGAAAATTAGAAACCGTTTAAAAATTATTGAAAGAAACAATCATCTCGTACTTCATTTTTGGACGGGATTTGAATAATTCTTGTGAAAGTAGTCGAATTGAATGGATTTTTAAAAAATAAGTTTTATACTATTGAATTATGATATAAATCAAAGAGTAAAGTGTAAACCTTTTTACAAAACTTTAAGGTTACATTTAAGCTTATGTAGAAAATTCGGTTTAAAACAAGGAAAAAAAAAAATTCGAAAAAGTCGAAATTTTGGATATCGTTTAGCTTTAATGAAAAACTATAATATATTAAGGTTGATTTTATTTAACATTTTTTGAAGATTTTCTACATCATTCGACATTATTTTATAAAAAACAATAAAATAGAGGTGTTTCTGGCCAAAAATTAGAAAATAGTTTAAAAATTATTGAAAGAGATCCAACCATCTCCGACATTATTTTTGGACGGGATTTGAATACTTGATAAAATAGTCGAAACGAATGTATTTTTTAAATAAAGTTTCTATGCTATTGAATTATGAAATAAATCAAAGAGTAAATTGTAAAACTTTTTACAATACTTTAAGGTTATATTTAAGCTTATGTAGAAAATTCGGTTTAAAACAAAGAGAAAAAACAACATTCGGAAAATCCGAAATTTTGAATATCGTTTTTCTTAAATGAAAAACTATAATATATTAAGAGTTATTTTTTAATAAAATGTTTTGAAGATTTTCTACTTCATTTGACATTATTTTGTAAAAAACAATAAATAGAGGTGCTTATGGCCAAAAATTTGAAAATCGTTTAAAAAATATTGAAAGATATCCACCCATCTCCCACTTTATTTTGGACGGGATTTGAATACTTCTTGTTAAAATAGTCGAAAAGAATGGATTTTTAAATAAAGTTTCTAAACTATTGAATTATGTTATAAATTAAAGAGTAAATTCTAAACCATTTTACAATATTTTAAGGGTACATTTAAGATTGTGAAGAAATTTCGGTTTTAAAATAGAAAAAAGCAACTTTCAGAAAATTTGAAATTTTGAATATCGATTTCCTTAAATGAAAAACTATAATGTATTGAGATATCTTTTTCAGTAAAATTTTTTGAAGATTTCCTACCTCTTTTGACATTAATTTGTACAAAACAATAAAATAAAGGTATTTTTAGCGAAAAATAGGAAAATCGTTTAAAATTTTTTGAAAGAGATCCATCCTTTTCTGATTTTATTTTTGGACGGGATTTGAATACATCTTCAGAAAGTAGTCAAAATGACTGGATTTTTTTAAAAAACGTTTTTATACTATTGAATTATGATATAAATGAAAGAGTAAATTGTAAACCTTTTTACAATACTTTAAGTTTACATTTAACCCTTTCATTGCCAGGTTCCATTTCTGTGCCATGACATCTCGCCGAAAAAATGGCCTAAATTTAATTAACATTTGATATTTTTGGGGTGCCAAAAAAAACCACTGTATCAACTTGAATTAGTTAACCATATATTCCTCATTTTCTCTAGTAATGCCTTCAATAATAAAAAACTAATTCTTTAGGGAAAACAATTCTGAATAAATATACAAAAATGAAAGTAAAGAAACACATTCTAAAATGTGTTTGGCAGTAGCCTTGAAAGACATTACAGAATGTTTGTGGCAAAAATTAGAAAATCGTTTAAAAATTATTGAAAGAGATCCAACCATCTCCGACATTATGTTTGTGGCAAAAATTAGAAAATCGTTTAAAATTATTGAAAGAGATCCAACCATCTCCGACATTATGTTCGTGGCAAAAATTAGAAAATCGTTTAAAAATTATTGAAAGAGATCCAACCATCTCCGACATTATGTTCGTGGCAAAAATTAGAAAATCGTTTAAAAATTATTGAAAGAGATCCAACCATCTCCGACATTATTTTTGGACGGGATTTGAATACTTGATAAAATAGTCGAAACGAATGTATTTTTTAAATAAAGTTTCTATGCTATTGAATTATGAAATAAATCAAAGAGTAAATTGTAAAACTTTTTACAATACTTTAAGGTTATATTTAAGCTTATGTAGAAAATTCGGTTTAAAACAAAGAGAAAAAACAACATTCGGAAAATCCGAAATTTTGAATATCGTTTTTCTTAAATGAAAAACTATAATATATTAAGTTTGATTTTTCATAAAAATTTTTATGAAGATTTACTACATCATTTGACATTATTTTGTAAAAAACAATAAAATAGAGGTGCTTATGGCCAAAAATTAGAAAATGGTTAAAAAATTCTTGAAAGAGATCGAACCATCTCCGACATTATTTTCTTACGGGGTTTAAATTCTTCCTGTTAAAAGAGGTGAAACGAATCGATGTTTTTAAATAAAGTTTCTATACTATTGAAATATGATATAAATTAAAGAGTAAATTCTAAACCATTTTACAATATTTTAAGGGTACATTTTAGCTTATATAGAAAATTCGGTTTAAAACAAAGAGAAAAAACAACATTCGGAACAGTCGAAATTTTGAATATCGTTTTTCTTAAATGAAAAACTATAATCTATTAATTTATTTTTTCCAGTAAAATTTTTTGAAGGTTTTCTACTTGAATTTACTTTATTTTTTGCAAATTAAAATAAAGGTGTTTCTTGCAAAAATTAGAAAATCGTATAAAAATTACTGAAATAGTCCCAACCATCTCTTACTTAATTTTCGGACGGGATTTCAATATTCTTGTTAAAATAGTGGAAACAAATGGATTTTTTTAAATAAAGTTTCTATACTATTGAATTATGATATAAATTATAGAGTAAATTCTAAATCTATTTACAATATTTTAAGGGTACATTTACACTGAAGTAGAAAATTTGGTTTAAAACATAGAGAAAAGCAACTTTTGAAACAGTCGAAATTTTGAATATCGTTTTTCTTCAATGAAAAACTAAAAACTATTAAGTTATCTTTTCCAGTAAAATTTTTTGAAGATTTTCTACTTCCTTTGACATTAATTTGTACAAAACAATAATATAAAGGTATTTCTAGCCAAAAATTAGAAAATCGTTGAAAAATTATTGAAAGAGATCCAACCATCTCCGATTTTATTTTTGGACGGGATTTCAATAATTCTTGTTAAAATAGTCGAAATGAATGGATTTTTTTAAAATAAAGTTTCTGTACTATTGAATTATGAGATAAATTAACGAGTAAATACTAATCCACTTTACAATATTTTAAGGGTACATTTAAGAACTTATGTATAAAATTCGGTTTAAAACATAGAGAAAAGTAACTTTCGTAAAAGTTCAAATTTTGAATATCGTATTTCTTGAATGAAAAACAATTAACAATTAAATTTGCTTTTTCAAAAAAAAAATTTCGAGGAATTTCTACTTCAGTTGACTTTTTTTTACAAAATAAAAAAAGTATTTCTTGCCGAAAATTAGAAACCGTTTAAAAATTATTGAAAGAAACAATCATCTCGTACTTCATTTTTGGACGGGATTTGAATAATTCTTGTGAAAGTAGTCGAATTGAATGGATTTTTAAAAAATAAGTTTTTATACTATTGAATTATGATATAAATCAAAGAGTAAAGTGTAAACCTTTTTACAAAACTTTAAGGTTACATTTAAGCTTATGTAGAAAATTCGGTTTAAAACAAGGAAAAAAAAAAATTCGAAAAAGTCGAAATTTTGGATATCGTTTAGCTTTAATGAAAAACTATAATATATTAAGGTTGATTTTTATTAACATTTTTTGAAGATTTTCTACATCATTCGACATTATTTTATAAAAAACAATAAAATAGAGGTGTTTCTGGCCAAAAATTAGAAAATAGTTTAAAAATTATTGAAAGAGATCCAACCATCTCCGACATTATTTTTGGACGGGATTTGAATACTTGATAAAATAGTCGAAACGAATGTATTTTTTAAATAAAGTTTCTATGCTATTGAATTATGAAATAAATCAAAGAGTAAATTGTAAAACTTTTTACAATACTTTAAGGTTATATTTAAGCTTATGTAGAAAATTCGGTTTAAAACAAAGAGAAAAAACAACATTCGGAAAATCCGAAATTTTGAATATCGTTTTTCTTAAATGAAAAACTATAATATATTAAGAGTTATTTTTTAATAAAATGTTTTGAAGATTTTCTACTTCATTTGACATTATTTTGTAAAAAACAATAAAATAGAGGTGCTTATGGCCAAAAATTTGAAAATCGTTTAAAAAATATTGAAAGATATCCACCCATCTCCCACTTTATTTTTGGACGGGATTTGAATACTTCTTGTTAAAATAGTCGAAAAGAATGGATTTTTAAATAAAGTTTCTAAACTATTGAATTATGTTATAAATTAAAGAGTAAATTCTAAACCATTTTACAATATTTTAAGGGTACATTTAAGATTGTGAAGAAATTTCGGTTTAAAATAGAAAAAAGCAACTTTCAGAAAATTTGAAATTTTGAATATCGATTTCCTTAAATGAAAAACTATAATGTATTGAGATATCTTTTTCAGTAAAATTTTTTGAAGATTTCCTACCTCTTTTGACATTAATTTGTACAAAACAATAAAATAAAGGTATTTTTAGCGAAAAATAGGAAAATCGTTTAAAATTTTTTGAAAGAGATCCATCCTTTTCTGATTTTATTTTTGGACGGGATTTGAATACATCTTCAGAAAGTAGTCAAAATGATGGATTTTTTTAAAAAACGTTTTTATACTATTGAATTATGATATAAATGAAAGAGTAAATTGTAAACCTTTTTACAATACTTTAAGTTTACATTTAACCCTTTCATTGCCAGGTTCCATTTTCTGTGCCATGACATCTCGCCGAAAAAATGGCCTAAATTTAATTAACATTTGATATTTTTTGGGGTGCCAAAAAAACCACTGTATCAACTTGAATTAGTTAACCATATATTCCTCATTTTCTCTAGTAATGCCTTCAATAATAAAAAACTAATTCTTTAGGGAAAACAATTCTGAATAAATATACAAAAATGAAAGTAAAGAAACACATTCTAAAATGTGTTTGGCAGTAGCCTTGAAAAAAAAAGAAAACATAGATACCATCTCCGATTATGTTTGTGGCAAAAATTAGAAAATCGTTTAAAAATTATTGAAAGAGATCCAACCATCTCCGACATTATGTTCGTGGCAAAAATTAGAAAATCGTTTAAAAATTATTGAAAGAGATCCAACCATCTCCGACATTATGTTCGTGGCAAAAATTAGAAAATCGTTTAAAAATTATTGAAAGAGATCCAACCATCTCCGACATTTTTTTGGACGGGATTTGAATACTTGATAAAATAGTCGAAACGAATTTTTTTAAATAAAGTTTCTATGCTATTGAATTATGAAATAAATCAAAGAGTAAATTGTAAAACTTTTTACAATACTTTAAGGTTATATTTAAGCTTATGTAGAAAATTCGGTTTAAAACAAAGAGAAAAAACAACATTCGGAAAATCCGAAATTTTGAATATCGTTTTTCTTAAATGAAAACTATAATATATTAAGTTTGATTTTTCATAAAAATTTTTATGAAGATTTACTACATCATTTGACATTATTTTGTAAAAAACAATAAAATAGAGGT
The DNA here is from genome assembly GCA_023014485.1 of Bathynomus jamesi. Classification (NCBI taxonomy): domain Eukaryota; kingdom Metazoa; phylum Arthropoda; class Malacostraca; order Isopoda; family Cirolanidae; genus Bathynomus; species Bathynomus jamesi. The sequence goes on along the minus strand of JAJOZX010016384.1, from coordinate 32,272 downwards.
GCTTATGGCCAAAAATTAGAAAATGGTTAAAAAATTCTTGAAAGAGATCGAACCATCTCCGACATTATTTTCTTACGGGGTTTAAATTCTTCCTGTTAAAAGAGGTGAAACGAATCGATGTTTTTAAATAAAGTTTCTATACTATTGAAATATGATATAAATTAAAGAGTAAATTCTAAACCATTTTACAATATTTAAGGGTACATTTTAGCTTATATAGAAAATTCGGTTTAAAACAAAGAGAAAAAACAACATTCGGAACAGTCGAAATTTTGAATATCGTTTTTCTTAAATGAAAAACTATAATCTATTAATTTATTTTTTCCAGTAAAATTTTTTGAAGGTTTTCTACTTGAATTTACTTTATTTTTTGCAAATTAAAATAAAGGTGTTTCTTGCAAAAATTAGAAAATCGTATAAAAATTACTGAAATAGTCCCAACCATCTCTTACTTAATTTTCGGACGGGATTTCAATATTCTTGTTAAAATAGTGGAAACAAATGGATTTTTTTAAATAAAGTTTCTATACTATTGAATTATGATATAAATTATAGAGTAAATTCTAAATCTATTTACAATATTTTAAGGGTACATTTACACTGAAGTAGAAAATTTGGTTTAAAACATAGAGAAAAGCAACTTTTGAAACAGTCGAAATTTTGAATATCGTTTTTCTTCAATGAAAAACTAAAAACTATTAAGTTATCTTTTCCAGTAAAATTTTTTGAAGATTTTCTACTTCCTTTGACATTAATTTGTACAAAACAATAATATAAAGGTATTTCTAGCCAAAAATTAGAAAATCGTTGAAAAATTATTGAAAGAGATCCAACCATCTCCGATTTTATTTTTGGACGGGATTTCAATAATTCTTGTTAAAATAGTCGAAATGAATGGATTTTTTTAAAATAAAGTTTCTGTACTATTGAATTATGAGATAAATTAACGAGTAAATACTAATCCACTTTACAATATTTTAAGGGTACATTTAAGAACTTATGTATAAAATTCGGTTTAAAACATAGAGAAAAGTAACTTTCGTAAAAGTTCAAATTTTGAATATCGTATTTCTTGAATGAAAAACAATTAACAATTAAATTTTTTTTCAAAAAAAAAATTTCGAGGAATTTCTACTTCAGTTGACTTTTTTTTACAAAATAAAAAAAAGTATTTCTTGCCGAAAATTAGAAACCGTTTAAAAATTATTGAAAGAAACAATCATCTCGTACTTCATTTTTGGACGGGATTTGAATAATTCTTGTGAAAGTAGTCGAATTGAATGGATTTTTAAAAAATAAGTTTTTATACTATTGAATTATGATATAAATCAAAGAGTAAAGTGTAAACCTTTTTACAAAACTTAAGGTTACATTTAAGCTTATGTAGAAAATTCGGTTTAAAACAAGGAAAAAAAAAAATTCGAAAAAGTCGAAATTTTGGATATCGTTTAGCTTTAATGAAAAACTATAATATATTAAGGTTGATTTTTATTAACATTTTTTGAAGATTTTCTACATCATTCGACATTATTTTATAAAAAACAATAAAATAGAGGTGTTTCTGGCCAAAATTAGAAAATAGTTTAAAATTATTGAAAGAGATCCAACCATCTCCGACATTATTTTTGGACGGGATTGAATACTTGATAAAATAGTCGAAACGAATGTATTTTTTAAATAAAGTTTCTATGCTATTGAATTATGAAATAAATCAAAGAGTAAATTGTAAAACTTTTTACAATACTTTAAGGTTATATTTAAGCTTATGTAGAAAATTCGGTTTAAAACAAAGAGAAAAAACAACATTCGGAAAATCCGAAATTTTGAATATCGTTTTTCTTAAATGAAAACTATAATATATTAAGAGTTATTTTTTAATAAAATGTTTTGAAGATTTTCTACTTCTTTGACACATTATTTTGTAAAAAACAAAATAGAGGTGCTTATGGCCAAAAAATTTGAAAATCGTTTAAAAAATATTGAAAGATATCCACCCATCTCCCACTTTATTTTTGGACGGGATTTGAATACTTCTTGTTAAAATAGTCGAAAAGAATGGATTTTTAAATAAAGTTTCTAAACTATTGAATTATGTTATAAATTAAAGAGTAAATTCTAAACCATTTTACAATATTTTAAGGGTACATTTAAGATTGTGAAGAAATTTCGGTTTAAAATAGAAAAAAGCAACTTTCAGAAAATTTGAAATTTTGAATATCGATTTCCTTAAATGAAAAACTATAATGTATTGAGATATCTTTTCAGTAAAATTTTTTGAAGATTTCCTACCTCTTTGACATTAATTTGTACAAAACAATAAAATAAAGGTATTTTAGCGAAAATAGGAAAATCGTTTAAAATTTTTTGAAAGAGATCCATCCTTTTCTGATTTTATTTTTGGACGGGATTTGAATACATCTTCAGAAAGTAGTCAAAATGACTGGATTTTTTTAAAAAACGTTTTTATACTATTGAATTATGATATAAATGAAAGAGTAAATTGTAAACCTTTTTACATACTTTAAGTTTACATTTAACCCTTTCATTGCCAGGTTCCATTTTCTGTGCCATGACATCTCGCCGAAAAAATGGCCTAAATTTAATTAACATTTGATATTTTTTGGGGTGCCAAAAAAAAACCACTGTATCAACTTGAATTAGTTAACCATATATTCCTCATTTTCTCTAGTAATGCCTTCAATAATAAAAACTAATTCTTTAGGGAAACAATTCTGAATAAATATACAAAAATGAAAGTAAAGAAACACATTCTAAAATGTGTTTGGCAGTAGCCTTGAAAGACATTACAGAATGTTTGTGGCAAAAATTATTGAAAGAGAAACCATCGTTTTGTTTAGAAAACAAATTATTGAAAGAGATCCAACCATCTCCGACATTATGTTTCGTGGCAAAAATTAGAAAATCGTTTTAAAAATTATTGAAAGAGATCCAACCATCTCCGACATTATGTTCGTGGCAAAAATTAGAAAATCGTTTAAAAATTATTGAAAGAGATCCAACCATCTCCGACATTATTTTTGGACGGGATTTGAATACTTGATAAAATAGTCGAAACGAATGTATTTTTTAAATAAAGTTTCTATGCTATTGAATTATGAAATAAATCAAAGAGTAAATTGTAAAACTTTTTACAATACTTTAAGGTTATATTTAAGCTTATGTAGAAAATTCGGTTTAAAACAAAGAGAAAAAACAACATTCGGAAAATCCGAAATTTTGAATATCGTTTTTCTTAAATGAAAAACTATAATATATTAAGTTTGATTTTTCATAAAATTTTTATGAAGATTTACTACATCATTTGACATTATTTTGTAAAAAACAATAAAATAGAGGTGCTTATGGCCAAAAATTAGAAAATGGTTAAAAAATTCTTGAAAGAGATCGAACCATCTCCGACATTATTTTCTTACGGGGTTTAAATTCTTCCTGTTAAAAGAGGTGAAACGAATCGATGTTTTTAAATAAAGTTTCTATACTATTGAAATATATAAATTAAAGAGTAAATTCTAAACCATTTTACAATATTTTAAGGGTACATTTTAGCTTATATAGAAAATTCGGTTTAAAACAAAGAGAAAAAACAACATTCGGAACAGTCGAAATTTTGAATATCGTTTTTCTTAAATGAAAAACTATAATCTATTAATTTATTTTTTCCAGTAAAATTTTTTGAAGGTTTTCTACTTGAATTTACTTTATTTTTTGCAAATTAAAATAAAGGTGTTTCTTGCAAAAATTAGAAAATCGTATAAAAATTACTGAAATAGTCCCAACCATCTCTTACTTAATTTTCGGACGGGATTTCAATATTCTTGTTAAAATAGTGGAAACAAATGGATTTTTTTAAATAAAGTTTCTATACTATTGAATTATGATATAAATTATAGAGTAAATTCTAAATCTATTTACAATATTTTAAGGGTACATTTACACTGAAGTAGAAAATTTGGTTTAAAACATAGAGAAAAGCAACTTTTGAAACAGTCGAAATTTTGAATATCGTTTTTCTTCAATGAAAAACTAAAAACTATTAAGTTATCTTTTCCAGTAAAATTTTTTGAAGATTTTCTACTTCCTTTGACATTAATTTGTACAAACAATAATATAAAGGTATTTCTAGCCAAAAATTAGAAAATCGTTGAAAAATTATTGAAAGAGATCCAACCATCTCCGATTTTATTTTTGGACGGGATTTCAATAATTCTTGTTAAAATAGTCGAAATGAATGGATTTTTTTAAAATAAAGTTTCTGTACTATTGAATTATGAGATAAATTAACGAGTAAATACTAATCCACTTTACAATATTTTAAGGGTACATTTAAGAACTTATGTATAAAATTCGTTTAAAACATAGAGAAAAGTAACTTTCGTAAAAGTTCAAATTTTGAATATCGTATTTCTTGAATGAAAAACAATTAACAATTAAATTTGCTTTTTCAAAAAAAAAAATTTCGAGGAATTTCTACTTCAGTTGACTTTTTTTACAAAAAAAAAAAGTATTTCTTGCCGAAAATTAAAACCGTTTAAAAATTATTGAAAGAAACAATCATCTCGTACTTCATTTTTGGACGGGATTTGAATAATTCTTGTGAAAGTAGTCGAATTGAATGGATTTTTAAAAAATAAGTTTTTATACTATTGAATTATGATATAAATCAAAGAGTAAAGTGTAAACCTTTTTACAAAACTTTAAGGTTACATTTAAGCTTATGTAGAAAATTCGGTTTAAAACAAGGAAAAAAAAAAATTCGAAAAAGTCGAAATTTGGATATCGTTTAGCTTTAATGAAAAACTATAATATATTAAGGTTGATTTTATTTAACATTTTTTGAAGATTTTCTACATCATTCGACATTATTTTATAAAAAACAATAAAATAGAGGTGTTTCTGGCCAAAAATTAGAAAATAGTTTAAAAATTATTGAAAGAGATCCAACCATCTCCGACATTATTTTTGGACGGGATTTGAATACTTGATAAAATAGTCGAAACGAATGTATTTTTTAAATAAAGTTTCTATGCTATTGAATTATGAAATAAATCAAAGAGTAAATTGTAAAACTTTTTACAATACTTTAAGGTTATATTTAAGCTTATGTAGAAAATTCGGTTTAAAACAAAGAGAAAAAACAACATTCGGAAAATCCGAAATTTTGAATATCGTTTTTCTTAAATGAAAAACTATAATATTATTAAGAGTATTTTTTAATAAAATGTTTTGAAGATTTTCTACTTCATTTGACATTATTTTGTAAAAAACAATGAAATAGAGGTGCTTATGGCCAAAAAATTTGAAAATCGTTTAAAAAAATTGAAAGATATCCACCCATCTCCCACTTTATTTTTGGACGGGATTTGAATACTTCTTGTTAAAATAGTCGAAAAGAATGGATTTTTAAATAAAGTTTCTAAACTATTGAATTATGTTATAAATTAAAGAGTAAATTCTAAACCATTTACAATATTTTAAGGGTACATTTAAGATTGTGAAGAAATTTCGGTTTTAAAATAGAAAAAAGCAACTTTCAGAAAATTTGAAATTTTGAATATCGATTTCCTTAAATGAAAAACTATAATGTATTGAGATATCTTTTTCAGTAAAATTTTTTGAAGATTTCCTACCTCTTTTGACATTAATTTGTACAAAACAATAAAATAAAGGTATTTTTAGCGAAAAATAGGAAAATCGTTTAAAATTTTTTGAAAGAGATCCATCCTTTTCTGATTTTATTTTTGGACGGGATTTGAATACATCTTCAGAAAGTAGTCAAAATGACTGGATTTTTTTAAAAAAACGTTTTTATACTATTGAATTATGATATAAATGAAAGAGTAAATTGTAAACCTTTTACAATACTTTAAGTTTACATTTAACCCTTTCATTGCCAGGTTCCATTTTCTGTGCCATGACATCTCGCCGAAAAAAATGGCCTAAATTTAATTAACATTTGATATTTTTTGGGGTGCCAAAAAAAAACCACTGTATCAACTTGAATTAGTTAACCATATATTCCTCATTTTCTCTAGTAATGCCTTCAATAAAAAAAAACTAATTCTTTAGGGAAAACAATTCTGAATAAATATACAAAAATGAAAGTAAAGAAACACATTCTAAAATGTGTTTGGCAGTAGCCTTGAAAGACATTACAGAATGTTTGTGGCAAAAATTAGAAAATCGTTTAAAAAATTATTGAAGAGATCCAACCATCTCCGACATTATGTTTGTGGCAAAAATTAGAAAAATCGTTTAAAAATTATTGAAAAGAGATCCAACCATCTCCGACATTATGTTCGTGGCAAAAATTAGAAAATCGTTTAAAAAATTATTGAAAGAGATCCAACCATCTCCGACATTATGTTCGTGGCAAAAATTAGAAAATCGTTTAAAAATTATTGAAAGAGATCCAACCATCTCCGACATTATTTTTGGACGGGATTTGAATACTTGATAAAATAGTCGAAACGAATGTATTTTTTAAATAAAGTTTCTATGCTATTGAATTATGAAATAAATCAAAGAGTAAATTGTAAAACTTTTTACAATACTTTAAGGTTATATTTAAGCTTATGTAGAAAATTCGGTTAAAACAAAGAGAAAAAACAACATTCGGAAAATCCGAAATTTTGAATATCGTTTTTCTTAAATGAAAAACTATAATATATTAAGTTTGATTTTTCATAAAAATTTTTATGAAGATTTACTACATCATTTGACATTATTTTGTAAAAAACAATAAATAGAGGTGCTTATGGCCAAAAATTAGAAAATGGTTAAAAAATTCTTGAAAGAGATCGAACCATCTCCGACATTATTTTCTTACGGGTTTAAATTCTTCCTGTTAAAAAGGTGAAACGAATCGATGTTTTTAAATAAAGTTTCTATACTATTGAAATATGATATAAATTAAAGAGTAAATTCTAAACCATTTTACAATATTTTAAGGGTACATTTAGCTTATATAGAAAATTCGGTTTAAAACAAAGAGAAAAAACAACATTCGGAACAGTCGAAATTTTGAATATCGTTTTTCTTAAATGAAAAACTATAATCTATTAATTTATTTTTTCCAGTAAAATTTTTTGAAGGTTTTCTACTTGAATTTACTTTATTTTTTGCAAATTAAAATAAAGGTGTTTCTTGCAAAAATTAGAAAATCGTATAAAAATTACTGAATAGTCCCAACCATCTCTTACTTAATTTTCGGACGGGATTTCAATATTCTTGTTAAAATAGTGGAAACAAATGGATTTTTTTAATAAAGTTTCTATACTATTGAATTATGATATAAATTATAGAGTAAATTCTAAATCTATTTACAATATTTTAAGGGTACATTTACACTGAAGTAGAAAATTTGGTTTAAAACATAGAGAAAAGCAACTTTTGAAACAGTCGAAATTTTGAATATCGTTTTTCTTCAATGAAAAACTAAAAACTATTAAGTTTCTTTTCCAGTAAAATTTTTTGAAGATTTTCTACTTCCTTTGACATTAATTTGTACAAAACAATAATATAAAGGTATTTCTAGCCAAAAATTAGAAAATCGTTGAAAAATTATTGAAAGAGATCCAACCATCTCCGATTTTATTTTGGACGGGATTTCAATAATTCTTGTTAAAATAGTCGAAATGAATGGATTTTTTAAAATAAAGTTTCTGTACTATTGAATTATGAGATAAATTAACGAGTAAATACTAATCCACTTTACAATATTTTAAGGGTACATTTAAGAACTTATGTATAAAATTCGGTTTAAAACATAGAGAAAAGTAACTTTCGTAAAAGTTCAAATTTTGAATATCGTATTTCTTGAATGAAAAACAATTAACAATTAAATTTGCTTTTTCAAAAAAAAAAATTTCGAGGAATTTCTACTTCAGTTGACTTTTTTTTACAAAATAAAAAAAAGTATTTCTTGCCGAAAATTAGAAACCGTTTAAAAATTATTGAAAGAAACAATCATCTCGTACTTCATTTTTGGACGGGATTTGAATAATTCTTGTGAAAGTAGTCGAATTGAATGGATTTTAAAAAAAAGTTTTTATACTATTGAATTATGATATAAATCAAAGAGTAAAGTGTAAACCTTTTTACAAAACTTTAAGGTTACATTTAAGCTTATGTAGAAAATTCGGTTTAAAACAAGGAAAAAAAAAAATTCGAAAAAGTCGAAATTTTGGATATCGTTTAGCTTTAATGAAAAACTATAATATATTAAGGTTGATTTTTATTAACATTTTTTGAAGATTTTCTACATCATTCGACATTATTTTATAAAAAACAATAAAATAGAGGTGTTTCTGGCCAAAAATTAGAAAATAGTTTAAAAATTATTGAAAGAGATCCAACCATCTCCGACATTATTTTTGGACGGGATTTGAATACTTGATAAAATAGTCGAAACGAATGTATTTTTTAAATAAAGTTTCTATGCTATTGAATTATGAAATAAATCAAAGAGTAAATTGTAAAACTTTTTACAATACTTTAAGGTTATATTTAAGCTTATGTAGAAAATTCGGTTTAAAACAAAGAGAAAAAACAACATTCGGAAAATCCGAAATTTTGAATATCGTTTTTCTTAAATGAAAAACTATAATATATTAAGAGTTATTTTTTAATAAAATGTTTTGAAGATTTTCTACTTCATTTGACATTATTTTGTAAAAAACAATGAAATAGAGGTGCTTATGGCCAAAAATTTGAAAATCGTTTAAAAAATATTGAAAGATATCCACCCATCTCCCACTTTATTTTTGGACGGGATTTGAATACTTCTTGTTAAAATAGTCGAAAAGAATGGATTTTTAAATAAAGTTTCTAAACTATTGAATTATGTTATAAATTAAAGAGTAAATTCTAAACCATTTTACAATATTTTAAGGGTACATTTAAGATTGTGAAGAAATTTCGGTTTAAAATAGAAAAAAGCAACTTTCAGAAAATTTGAAATTTTGAATATCGATTTCCTTAAATGAAAAACTATAATGTATTGAGATATCTTTTTCAGTAAAATTTTTTGAAGATTTCCTACCTCTTTTGACATTAATTTGTACAAAACAATAAAATAAAGGTATTTTTAGCGAAAAATAGGAAAATCGTTTAAAATTTTTTGAAAGAGATCCATCCTTTTCTGATTTTATTTTTGGACGGGATTTGAATACATCTTCAGAAAGTAGTCAAAATGACTGGATTTTTTTAAAAAACGTTTTTATACTATTGAATTATGATATAAATGAAAGAGTAAATTGTAAACCTTTTTACAATACTTTAAGTTTACATTTAACCCTTTCATTGCCAGGTTCCATTTTCTGTGCCATGACATCTCGCCGAAAAAATGGCCTAAATTTAATTAACATTTGATATTTTTTGGGGTGCCAAAAAAACCACTGTATCAACTTGAATTAGTTAACCATATATTCCTCATTTTCTCTAGTAATGCCTTCAATAATAAAAAACTAATTCTTTAGGGAAAACAATTCTGAATAAATATACAAAAATGAAAGTAAAGAAACACATTCTAAAATGTGTTTGGCAGTAGCCTTGAAAGACATTACAGAATGTTTGTGGCAAAAATTAGAAAATCGTTTAAAAATTATTGAAAGAGATCCAACCATCTCCGACATTATGTTTGTGGCAAAAATTAGAAAATCGTTTAAAAATTATGAAAGAGATCCAACCATCTCCGACATTATGTTCGTGGCAAAAATTAGAAAATCGTTTAAAAATTATTGAAAGAGATCCAACCATCTCCGACATTATGTTCGTGGCAAAAATTAGAAAATCGTTTAAAAATTATTGAAAGAGATCCAACCATCTCCGACATTATTTTTGGACGGGATTTGAATACTTGATAAAATAGTCGAAACGAATGTATTTTTTAAATAAAGTTTCTATGCTATTGAATTATGAAATAAATCAAAGAGTAAATTGTAAAACTTTTTACAATACTTTAAGGTTATATTTAAGCTTATGTAGAAAATTCGGTTTAAAACAAAGAGAAAAAACAACATTCGGAAAATCCGAAATTTTGAATATCGTTTTTCTTAAATGAAAAACTATAATATATTAAGTTTGATTTTTCATAAAAATTTTTATGAAGATTTACTACATCATTTGACATTATTTTGTAAAAAACAATAAAATAGAGGTGCTTATGGCCAAAAATTAGAAAATGGTTAAAAAATTCTTGAAAGAGATCGAACCATCTCCGACATTATTTTCTTACGGGGTTTAAATTCTTCCTGTTAAAAGAGGTGAAACGAATCGATGTTTTTAAATAAAGTTTCTATACTATTGAAATATGATATAAATTAAAGAGTAAATTCTAAACCATTTTACAATATTTTAAGGGTACATTTTAGCTTATATAGAAAATTCGGTTTAAAACAAAGAGAAAAAACAACATTCGGAACAGTCGAAATTTTGAATATCGTTTTTCTTAAATGAAAAACTATAATCTATTAATTTATTTTTTCCAGTAAAATTTTTTGAAGGTTTTCTACTTGAATTTACTTTATTTTTTGCAAATTAAAATAAAGGTGTTTCTTGCAAAAATTAGAAAATCGTATAAAAATTACTGAAATAGTCCCAACCTCTTACTTAATTTTCGGACGGGATTTCAATATTCTTGTTAAAATAGTGGAAACAAATGGATTTTTTTAAATAAAGTTTCTATACTATTGAATTATGATATAAATTATAGAGTAAATTCTAAATCTATTTACAATATTTTAAGGGTACATTTACACTGAAGTAGAAAATTTGGTTTAAAACATAGAGAAAAGCAACTTTTGAAACAGTCGAAATTTTGAATATCGTTTTTCTTCAATGAAAAACTAAAAACTATTAAGTTATCTTTTCCAGTAAAATTTTTTGAAGATTTTCTACTTCCTTTGACATTAATTTGTACAAAACAATAATATAAAGGTATTTCTAGCCAAAAATTAGAAAATCGTTGAAAAATTATTGAAAGAGATCCAACCATCTCCGATTTTATTTTTGGACGGGATTTCAATAATTCTTGTTAAAATAGTCGAAATGAATGGATTTTTTTAAAATAAAGTTTCTGTACTATTGAATTATGAGATAAATTAACGAGTAAATACTAATCCACTTTACAATATTTTAAGGGTACATTTAAGAACTTATGTATAAAATTCGGTTTAAAACATAGAGAAAAGTAACTTTCGTAAAAGTTCAAATTTTGAATATCGTATTTCTTGAATGAAAAACAATTAACAATTAAATTTGCTTTTTCAAAAAAAAAAATTTCGAGGAATTTCTACTTCAGTTGACTTTTTTTTACAAAATAAAAAAAAGTATTTCTTGCCGAAAATTAGAAACCGTTTAAAAATTATTGAAAGAAACAATCATCTCGTACTTCATTTTTGGACGGGATTTGAATAATTCTTGTGAAAGTAGTCGAATTGAATGGATTTTTAAAAATAAGTTTTTATACTATTGAATTATGATATAAATCAAAGAGTAAAGTGTAAACCTTTTTACAAAACTTTAAGGTTACATTTAAGCTTATGTAGAAAATTCGGTTTAAAACAAGGAAAAAAAAAAATTCGAAAAAGTCGAAATTTTGGATATCGTTTAGCTTTAATGAAAAACTATAATATATTAAGGTTGATTTTTATTAACATTTTTTGAAGATTTTCTACATCATTCGACATTATTTTATAAAAAACAATAAAATAGAGGTGTTTCTGGCCAAAAATTAGAAAATAGTTTAAAAATTATTGAAAGAGATCCAACCATCTCCGACATTATTTTTGGACGGGATTTGAATACTTGATAAAATAGTCGAAACGAATGTATTTTTTAAATAAAGTTTCTATGCTATTGAATTATGAAATAAATCAAAGAGTAAATTGTAAAACTTTTTACAATACTTTAAGGTTATATTTAAGCTTATGTAGAAAATTCGGTTTAAAACAAAGAGAAAAAACAACATTCGGAAAATCCGAAATTTTGAATATCGTTTTTCTTAAATGAAAAACTATAATATATTAAGAGTTATTTTTTAATAAAATGTTTTGAAGATTTTCTACTTCATTTGACATTATTTTGTAAAAAACAATAAAATAGAGGTGCTTATGGCCAAAAATTTGAAAATCGTTTAAAAAATATTGAAAGATATCCACCCATCTCCCACTTTATTTTTGGACGGGATTTGAATACTTCTTGTTAAAATAGTCGAAAATGGATTTTTAAATAAAGTTTCTAAACTATTGAATTATGTTATAAATTAAAGAGTAAATTCTAAACCATTTTACAATATTTTAAGGGTACATTTAAGATTGTGAAGAAATTTCGGTTTAAAATAGAAAAAAGCAACTTTCAGAAAATTTGAAATTTTGAATATCGATTTCCTTAAATGAAAAACTATAATGTATTGAGATATCTTTTTCAGTAAAATTTTTTGAAGATTTCCTACCTCTTTTGACATTAATTTGTACAAAACAATAAAATAAAGGTATTTTTAGCGAAAAATAGGAAAATCGTTTAAAATTTTTTGAAAGCGATCCATCCTTTTCTGATTTTATTTTTGGACGGGATTTGAATACATCTTCAGAAAGTAGTCAAAATGACTGGATTTTTTTAAAAAACGTTTTTATACTATTGAATTATGATATAAATGAAAGAGTAAATTGTAAACCTTTTTACAATACTTTAAGTTTACATTTAACCCTTTCATTGCCAGGTTCCATTTTCTGTGCCATGACATCTCGCCGAAAAAATGGCCTAAATTTAATTAACATTTGATATTTTTTGGGGTGCCAAAAAAAACCACTGTATCAACTTGAATTAGTTAACCATATATTCCTCATTTTCTCTAGTAATGCCTTCAATAATAAAAAACTAATTCTTTAGGGAAAACAATTCTGAATAAATATACAAAAATGAAAGTAAAGAAACACATTCTAAAATGTGTTTGGCAGTAGCCTTGAAAGACATTACAGAATGTTTGTGGCAAAAATTAGAAAATCGTTTAAAAATTATTGAAAGAGATCCAACCATCTCCGACATTATGTTTGTGGCAAAAATTAGAAAATCGTTTAAAAATTATTGAAAGAGATCCAACCATCTCCGACATTATGTTCGTGGCAAAAATTAGAAAATCGTTTAAAAATTATTGAAAGAGATCCAACCATCTCCGACATTATGTTCGTGGCAAAAATTAGAAAATCGTTTAAAAATTATTGAAAGAGATCCAACCATCTCCGACATTGTTCGTCAAAAATTAGAAAATCGTTTAAAAATTATTGAAAGAGATCCAACCATCTCCGACATTATTTTGGACGGGATTTGAATACTTGATAAAATAGTCGAAACGAATGTATTTTTTAAATAAAGTTTCTATGCTATTGAATTGAAATAAATCAAAGAGTAAATTGTAAAACTTTTTACAATACTTTAAGGTTATATTTAAGCTTATGTAGAAAATTCGGTTTAAAACAGAGAAAAAACAACATTCGGAAAATCCGAAATTTTGAATATCGTTTTTCTTAAATGAAAAACTATAATATATTAAGTTTGATTTTTCATAAAAAATTTTATGAAGATTTACTACATCATTTGACATTATTTTGTAAAAACAATAAAATAGAGGTGCTTATGGCCAAAAATTAGAAAATGGTTAAAAATTCTTGAAAGAGATCGAACCATCTCCGACATTATTTTCTTACGGGGTTTAAATTCTTCCTGTTAAAAGAGGTGAAACGAATCGATGTTTTTAAATAAAGTTTCTATACTATTGAAATATGATATAAATTAAAGAGTAAATTCTAAACCATTTTACAATATTTTAAGGGTACATTTTAGCTTATATAGAAAATTCGGTTTAAAACAAAGAGAAAAAACAACATTCGGAACAGTCGAAATTTTGAATATCGTTTTTCTTAAATGAAAAACTATAATCTATTAATTTATTTTTTCCAGTAAAATTTTTTGAAGGTTTTCTACTTGAATTTACTTTATTTTTTGCAAATTAAAATAAAGGTGTTTCTTGCAAAAATTAGAAAATCGTATAAAAATTACTGAAATAGTCCCAACCATCTCTTACTTAATTTTCGGACGGGATTTCAATATTCTTGTTAAAATAGTGGAAACAAATGGATTTTTTTAAATAAAGTTTCTATACTATTGAATTATGATATAAATTATAGAGTAAATTCTAAATCTATTTACAATATTTTAAGGGTACATTTACACTGAAGTAGAAAATTTGGTTTAAAACATAGAGAAAAGCAACTTTTGAAACAGTCGAAATTTTGAATATCGTTTTTCTTCAATGAAAACTAAAACTATTAAGTTATCTTTTCCAGTAAAATTTTTTGAAGATTTTCTACTTCCTTTGACATTAATTTGTACAAAAACAATAATATAAAGGTATTTCTAGCCAAAAATTAGAAAATCGTTGAAAAATTATTGAAAGAGATCCAACCATCTCCGATTTTATTTTTGGACGGGATTTCAATAATTCTTGTTAAAATAGTCGAAATGAATGATTTTTTTAAAATAAAGTTTCTGTACTATTGAATTATGAGATAAATTAACGAGTAAATACTAATCCACTTTACAATATTTTAAGGGTACATTTAAGAACTTATGTATAAAATTCGGTTTAAAACATAGAGAAAAGTAACTTTCGTAAAAGTTCAAATTTTGAATATCGTATTTCTTGAATGAAAAACAATTAACAATTAAATTTGCTTTTTCAAAAAAAAAAATTTCGAGGAATTTCTACTTCAGTTGACTTTTTTTTACAAAATAAAAAAAGTATTTCTTGCCGAAAATTAGAAACCGTTTAAAAATTATTGAAAGAAACAATCATCTCGTACTTCATTTTTGGACGGGATTTGAATAATTCTTGTGAAAGTAGTCGAATTGAATGGATTTTTAAAAAATAAGTTTTATACTATTGAATTATGATATAAATCAAAGAGTAAGTGTAAACCTTTTTACAAAACTTTAAGGTTACATTTAAGCTTATGTAGAAAATTCGGTTTAAAACAAGGAAAAAAAAAATTCGAAAAAGTCGAAATTTTGGATATCGTTTAGCTTTAATGAAAAACTATAATATATTAAGGTTGATTTTTATTAACATTTTTTGAAGATTTTCTACATCATTCGACATTATTTTATAAAAAACAATAAAATAGAGGTGTTTCTGGCCAAAAATTAGAAAATAGTTTAAAAATTATTGAAAGAGATCCAACCATCTCCGACATTATTTTTGGACGGGATTTGAATACTTGATAAAATAGTCGAAACGAATGTATTTTTTAAATAAAGTTTCTATGCTATTGAATTATGAAATAAATCAAAGAGTAAATTGTAAAACTTTTTACAATACTTTAAGGTTATATTTAAGCTTATGTAGAAAATTCGGTTTAAAACAAAGAGAAAAAACAACATTCGGAAAATCCGAAATTTTGAATATCGTTTTTTTAAATGAAAAACTATAATATATTAAGAGTTATTTTTTAATAAAATGTTTTGAAGATTTTCTACTTCATTTGACATTATTTTGTAAAAAACAATAAAATAGAGGTGCTTATGGCCAAAAATTTGAAAATCGTTTAAAAAATATTGAAAGATATCCACCCATCTCCCACTTTATTTTTGGACGGGATTTGAATACTTCTTGTTAAAATAGTCGAAAAGAATGGATTTTTAAATAAAGTTTCTAAACTATTGAATTATGTTATAAATTAAAGAGTAAATTCTAAACCATTTTACAATATTTTAAGGGTACATTTAAGATTGTGAAGAAATTTCGGTTTAAAATAGAAAAAAGCAACTTTCAGAAAATTTGAAATTTTGAATATCGATTTCCTTAAATGAAAAACTATAATGTATTGAGATATCTTTTTCAGTAAAATTTTTTGAAGATTTCCTACCTCTTTTGACATTAATTTGTACAAAACAATAAAATAAAGGTATTTTTAGCGAAAAATAGGAAAATCGTTTAAAATTTTTTGAAAGAGATCCATCCTTTTCTGATTTTATTTTTGGACGGGATTTGAATACATCTTCAGAAAGTAGTCAAAATGACTGGATTTTTTTAAAAAACGTTTTTATACTATTGAATTATGATATAAATGAAAGAGTAAATTGTAAACCTTTTTACAATACTTTAAGTTTACATTTAACCCTTTCATTGCCAGGTTCCATTTTCTGTGCCATGACATCTCGCCGAAAAAATGGCCTAAATTTAATTAACATTTGATATTTTTTGGAGTGCCAAAAAAAACCACTGTATCAACTTGAATTAGTTAACCATATATTCCTCATTTTCTCTAGTAATGCCTTCAATAATAAAAAACTAATTCTTTAGGGAAAATAATTCTGAATAAATTTACAAAAATGAAAGTAAAGAAACACATTCTAAAATGTGTTTGGCAGTAGCCTTGAAAGACATTACAGAATGTTTGTGGCAAAAATTAGAAAATCGTTTAAAAATTATTGAAAGAGATCCAACCATCTCCGACATTATGTTTGTGGCAAAAATTAGAAAATCGTTTAAAAATTATTGAAAGAGATCCAACCATCTCCGACATTATGTTCGTGGCAAAAATTAGAAAATCGTTTAAAAATTATTGAAAGAGATCCAACCATCTCCGACATTATGTTCGTGGCAAAAATTAGAAAATCGTTTAAAAATTATTGAAAGAGATCCAACCATCTCCGACATTATTTTTGGACGGGATTTGAATACTTGATAAAATAGTCGAAACGAATGTATTTTTTAAATAAAGTTTCTATGCTATTGAATTATGAAATAAATCAAAGAGTAAATTGTAAAACTTTTTACAATACTTTAAGGTTATATTTAAGCTTATGTAGAAAATTCGGTTTAAAACAAAGAGAAAAAACAACATTCGGAAAATCCGAAATTTTGAATATCGTTTTTCTTAAATGAAAAACTATAATATATTAAGTTTGATTTTTCATAAAAATTTTTATGAAGATTTACTACATCATTTGACATTATTTTGTAAAAAACAATAAAATAGAGGTGCTTATGGCCAAAATTAGAAAATGGTTAAAAATTCTTGAAAGAGATCGAACCATCTCCGACATTATTTTCTTACGGGGTTTAAATTCTTCCTGTTAAAAGAGGTGAAACGAATCGATGTTTTTAAATAAAGTTTCTATACTATTGAAATATGATATAAATTAAAGAGTAAATTCTAAACCATTTTACAATATTCTAAGGGTACATTTTAGCTTATATAGAAAATTCGGTTTAAAACAAAGAGAAAAAACAACATTCGGAACAGTCGAAATTTTGAATATCGTTTTTCTTAAATGAAAAACTATAATCTATTAATTTATTTTTTCCAGTAAAATTTTTTGAAGGTTTTCTACTTGAATTTACTTTATTTTTTGCAAATTAAAATAAAGGTGTTCTTGCAAAAATTAGAAAATCGTATAAAAATTACTGAAATAGTCCCAACCATCTCTTACTTAATTTTCGGACGGGATTTCAATATTCTTGTTAAAATAGTGGAAACAAATGGATTTTTTTAAATAAAGTTTCTATACTATTGAATTATGATATAAATTATAGAGTAAATTCTAAATCTATTTACAATATTTTAAGGGTACATTTACACTGAAGTAGAAAATTTGGTTTAAAACATAGAGAAAAGCAACTTTTGAAACAGTCGAAATTTTGAATATCGTTTTTCTTCAATGAAAAACTAAAAACTATTAAGTTATCTTTTCCAGTAAAATTTTTTGAAGATTTTCTACTTCCTTTGACATTAATTTGTACAAAACAATAATATAAAGGTATTTCTAGCCAAAAATTAGAAAATCGTTGAAAAATTATTGAAAGAGATCCAACCATCTCCGATTTTATTTTTGGACGGGATTTCAATAATTCTTGTTAAAATAGTCGAAATGAATGGATTTTTTTAAAATAAAGTTTCTGTACTATTGAATTATGAGATAAATTAACGAGTAAATACTAATCCACTTTACAATATTTTAAGGGTACATTTAAGAACTTATGTATAAAATTCGGTTTAAAACATAGAGAAAAGTAACTTTCGTAAAAGTTCAAATTTTGAATATCGTATTTCTTGAATGAAAAACAATTAACAATTAAATTTGCTTTTTCAATAAAAAACAATAAAATAGAGGTGTTTCTGGCCAAAAATTAGAAAATAGTTTAAAAATTATTGAAAGAGATCCAACCATCTCCGACATTATTTTTGGACGGGATTTGAATACTTGATAAAATAGTCGAAACGAATGTATTTTTTAAATAAAGTTTCTATGCTATTGAATTATGAAATAAATCAAAGAGTAAATTGTAAAACTTTTTACAATACTTTAAGGTTATATTTAAGCTTATGTAGAAAATTCGGTTTAAAACAAAGAGAAAAAACAACATTCGGAAAATCCGAAATTTTGAATATCGTTTTTCTTAAATGAAAAACTATAATATATTAAGAGTTATTTTTTAATAAAATGTTTTGAAGATTTTCTACTTCATTTGACATTATTTTGTAAAAAACAATAAAATAGAGGTGCTTATGGCCAAAAATTTGAAAATCGTTTAAAAAATATTGAAAGATATCCACCCATCTCCCACTTTATTTTTGGACGGGATTTGAATACTTCTTGTTAAAATAGTCGAAAAGAATGGATTTTTAAATAAAGTTTCTAAACTATTGAATTATGTTATAAATTAAAGAGTAAATTCTAAACCATTTTACAATATTTTAAGGGTACATTTAAGATTGTGAAGAAATTTCGGTTTAAAATAGAAAAAAGCAACTTTCAGAAAATTTGAAATTTTGAATATCGATTTCCTTAAATGAAAAACTATAATGTATTGAGATATCTTTTTCAGTAAAATTTTTTGAAGATTTCCTACCTCTTTTGACATTAATTTGTACAAAACAATAAAATAAAGGTATTTTTAGCGAAAAATAGGAAAATCGTTTAAAATTTTTTGAAAGAGATCCATCCTTTTCTGATTTTATTTTTGGACGGGATTTGAATACATCTTCAGAAAGTAGTCAAAATGAATGGATTTTTTTAAAAAACGTTTTTATACTATTGAATTATGATATAAATGAAAGAGTAAATTGTAAACCTTTTTACAATACTTTAAGTTTACATTTAACCCTTTCATTGCCAGGTTCCATTTTCTGTGCCATGACATCTCGCCGAAAAAATGGCCTAAATTTAATTAACATTTGATATTTTTTGGGGTGCCAAAAAAACCACTGTATCAACTTGAATTAGTTAACCATATATTCCTCATTTTCTCTAGTAATGCCTTCAATAATAAAAAACTAATTCTTTAGGGAAAACAATTCTGAATAAATATACAAAAATGAAAGTAAAGAAACACATTCTAAAATGTGTTTGGCAGTAGCCTTGAAAGACATTACAGAATGTTTGTGGCAAAAATTAGAAAATCGTTTAAAAATTATTGAAAGAGATCCAACCATCTCCGACATTATGTTTGTGGCAAAAATTAGAAAATCGTTTAAAATTATTGAAAGAGATCCAACCATCTCCGACATTATGTTTGTGGCAAAAATTAGAAAATCGTTTAAAAATTATTGAAAGAGATCCAACCATCTCCGACATTATGTTCGTGGCAAAAATTAGAAAATCGTTTAAAAATTATTGAAAGAGATCCAACCATCTCCGACATTATTTTTGGACGGGATTTGAATACTTGATAAAATAGTCGAAACGAATGTATTTTTTAAATAAAGTTTCTATGCTATTGAATTATGAAATAAATCAAAGAGTAAATTGTAAAACTTTTTACAATACTTTAAGGTTATATTTAAGCTTATGTAGAAAATTCGGTTTAAAAAAAGAGAAAAAACAACATTCGGAAAATCCGAAATTTTGAATATCGTTTTTCTTAAATGAAAAACTATAATATATTAAGTCTTATTTTTTAATAAAATGTTTTGAAGATTTTCTACTTCATTTGACATTATTTTGTAAAAAAACAATAAAATAGAGGTGCTTATGGCCAAAAATTTGAAAATCGTTTAAAAAATATTGAAAGATATCCACCCATCTCCCACTTTATTTTTGGACGGGATTTGAATACTTCTTGTTAAAATAGTCGAAAAGAATGGATTTTTAAATAAACATTCGTGAAAGTCGAAATTTTTAATATAATTTTTCTTAAATGAAAAAATATAATATATTGAGTTTGATTTTTTTTAAAATTTTTTGAAGATTTTCTACTTCATTTGACATTATTTGTAAAAAACAATAAAATAGAGGTGTTTTTGGCCAAAAATTAGAAAAATCGTTTAAAAATTATTGAAAGAGATCCAACCATCTTCGACATTCTTTTTTGACGGGATTTGAATACTTGATAAAATAGTCGAAACCAATGGATTTTTTAAATAAAGTTTCTATGCTATTGAATTATGATACAAATCAAAGAGTAAATTGTAAACCTTTTTACAATACAGGGCTATTGAAAACGATCTCACCTGATTTCAAATGAGAATATTTTTTAATGTTACAAATACAGAGTGATTTGTGATACATCAACCAAAAGAAAAACTGTCCAAATTTTGTCTCTCACCTCATAAATGCTCTATGTGACTTCCCCTAGTTACACGAGCAACGTCGACACGATAGTCGAATTCCTCCCATACTCGCTCCAGCATGTCCGTTGTCACTGACTCTACGGCAGTAACAATGCGAGTTCGGAGCTCATCCAAAGATGTGGGCAACGGTGGCACGTACACAGTATCCTTAACGTACCCCCAAAGGAAGAAGTCGCACGGTGTAAGATCCGGCACTGTGACTACCGATTTACAGCTCGAAAACTGCAACACACAAAACGCCTTCTGCTGTGCGGACGCCATTTTCACACTGAATGTTGGTTGCTAGGCTAGGCCACGGCGTGACTTTGGAGCCCTCTCGCGGTGATCTTGTAAAACTCGGAGATTTCCTCTTTCATGTGGTGTATGCCCAGTTGATGCACGGTTGATAGGTACGGAAGTATTCTCAGTTGAAATAGGATGAATCATTTTCAATAGCCCTGTACTTTAGAAAATTCGGTTTAAAACAGAGAAAAAACAAAATTCGGAAAATTCGAAATTTTGAATTTCGTTTTTCTAAAATGAAAAACTATAATATATTAAGTTTGATTTTTCATAAAAATTTTTATGAAGATTTACTACATCATTTGACATTATTTTGTAAAAAACAATAAAATAGAGGTGCTTATGGCCAAAAATTAGAAAATGGTTAAAAAATTCTTGAAAGAGATCGAACCATCTCCGACATTATTTTCTTACGGGATTTAAATTCTTCCTGTTAAAAGAGGTGAAACGAATCGATGTTTTTAAATAAAGTTTCTATACTATTGAAATATGATATAAATTAAAGAGTAAATTCTAAACCATTTTACAATATTTTAAGGGTACATTTTAGCTTATATAGAAAATTCGGTTTAAAACAAAGAGAAAAAACAACATTCGGAACAGTCGAAATTTTGAATATCGTTTTTCTTAAATGAAAAACTATAATCTATTAATTTATTTTTTCCAGTAAAATTTTTTGAAGGTTTTCTACTTGAATTTACTTTATTTTTTGCAAATTAAAATAAAGGTGTTTCTTGCAAAAATTAGAAAATCGTATAAAAATTACTGAAATAGTCCCAACCATCTCTTACTTAATTTTCGGACGGGATTTCAATATTCTTGTTAAAATAGTGGAAACAAATGGATTTTTTTAAATAAAGTTTCTATACTATTGAATTATGATATAAATTATAGAGTAAATTCTAAATCTATTTACAATATTTTAAGGGTACATTTACACTGAAGTAGAAAATTTGGTTTAAAACATAGAGAAAAGCAACTTTTGAAACAGTCGAAATTTTGAATATCGTTTTTCTTCAATGAAAAACTAAAAACTATTAAGTTATCTTTTCCAGTAAAATTTTTTGAAGATTTTCTACTTCCTTTGACATTAATTTGTACAAAACAATAATATAAAGGTATTTCTAGCCAAAAATTAGAAAATCGTTGAAAAATTATTGAAAGAGATCCAACCATCTCCGATTTATTTTTGGACGGGATTTCAATAATTCTTGTTAAAATAGTCGAAATGAATGGATTTTTTTAAAATAAAGTTTCTGTACTATTGAATTATGAGATAAATTAACGAGTAAATACTAATCCACTTTACAATATTTTAAGGGTACATTTAAGAACTTATGTATAAAATTCGGTTTAAAACATAGAGAAAAGTAACTTTCGTAAAAGTTCAAATTTTGAATATCGTATTTCTTGAATGAAAAACAATTAACAATTAAATTTGCTTTTTCAAAAAAAAAATTTCGAGGAATTTCTACTTCAGTTGACTTTTTTTTACAAAATAAAAAAAAGTATTTCTTGCCGAAAATTAGAAATCGTTTAAAAATTATTGAAAGAAACAATCATCTCGTACTTCATTTTTGGACGGGATTTGAATAATTCTTGTGAAAGTAGTCGAATTGAATGGATTTTAAAAAATAAGTTTTTATACTATTGAATTATGATATAAATCAAAGAGTAAAGTGTAAACCTTTTTACAAAACTTTAAGGTTACATTTAAGCTTATGTAGAAAATTCGTTTAAAACAAGGAAAAAAAAAAATTCGAAAAAGTCGAAATTTTGGATATCGTTTAGCTTTAATGAAAAACTATAATATATTAAGGTTGATTTTTATTAACATTTTTTGAAGATTTTCTACATCATTCGACATTATTTTATAAAAAACAATAAAATAGAGGTGTTTCTGGCCAAAAATTAGAAAATAGTTTAAAAATTATTGAAAGAGATCCAACCATCTCCGACATTATTTTTGGACGGGATTTGAATACTTGATAAAATAGTCGAAACGAATGTATTTTTTAAATAAAGTTTCTATGCTATTGAATTATGAAATAAATCAAAGAGTAAATTGTAAAACTTTTTACAATACTTTAAGGTTATATTTAAGCTTATGTAGAAAATTCGGTTTAAAACAAAGAGAAAAAACAACATTCGGAAAATCCGAAATTTTGAATATCGTTTTTCTTAAATGAAAAACTATAATATATTAAGAGTTATTTTTTAATAAAATGTTTTGAAGATTTTCTACTTCATTTGACATTATTTTGTAAAAAACAATAAAATAGAGGTGCTTATGGCCAAAAATTTGAAAATCGTTTAAAAAATATTGAAAGATATCCACCCATCTCCCACTTTATTTTTGGACGGGATTTGAATACTTCTTGTTAAAATAGTCGAAAAGAATGGATTTTTAAATAAAGTTTCTAAACTATTGAATTATGTTATAAATTAAAGAGTAAATTCTAAACCATTTTACAATATTTTAAGGGTACATTTAAGATTGTGAAGAAATTTCGGTTTAAAATAGAAAAAAGCAACTTTCAGAAAATTTGAAATTTTGAATATCGATTTCCTTAAATGAAAAACTATAATGTATTGAGATATCTTTTTCAGTAAAATTTTTTGAAGATTTCCTACCTCTTTTGACATTAATTTGTACAAAACAATAAAATAAAGGTATTTTTAGCGAAAAATAGGAAAATCGTTTAAAATTTTTTGAAAGAGATCCATCCTTTTCTGATTTTATTTTTGGACGGGATTTGAATACATCTTCAGAAAGTAGTCAAAATGAATGGATTTTTTTAAAAAACGTTTTTATACTATTGAATTATGATATAAATGAAAGAGTAAATTGTAAACCTTTTTACAATACTTTAAGTTTACATTTAACCCTTTCATTGCCAGGTTCCATTTTCTGTGCCATGACATCTCGCCGAAAAAATGGCCTAAATTTAATTAACATTTGATATTTTTTGGGGTGCCAAAAAAAACCACTGTATCAACTTGAATTAGTTAACCATATATTCCTCATTTTCTCTAGTAATGCCTTCAATAATAAAAAACTAATTCTTTAGGGAAAACAATTCTGAATAAATATACAAAAATGAAAGTAAAGAAACACATTCTAAAATGTGTTTGGCAGTAGCCTTGAAAGACATTACAGAATGTTTGTGGCAAAAATTAGAAAATCGTTTAAAAATTATTGAAAGAGATCCAACCATCTCCGACATTATGTTTGGCAAAAATTAGAAAATCGTTTAAAAATTATTGAAAGAGATCCAACCATCTCCGACATTATGTTTGGCAAAAATTAGAAAATCGTTTAAAAATTATTGAAAGAGATCCAACCATCTCCGACATTATTTTTGGACGGGATTTGAATACTTGATAAAATAGTCGAAACGAATGTATTTTTTAAATAAAGTTTCTATGCTATTGAATTATGAAATAAATCAAAGAGTAAATTGTAAAACTTTTACAATACTTTAAGGTTATATTTAAGCTTATGTAGAAAATTCGGTTTAAAACAAAGAGAAAAAACAACATTCGGAAAATCCGAAATTTTGAATATCGTTTTTCTTAAATGAAAAACTATAATATATTAAGTTTGATTTTTCATAAAAATTTTTATGAAGATTTACTACATCATTTGACATTATTTTGTAAAAAACAATAAAATAGAGGTGCTTATGGCCAAAAATTAGAAAATGGTTAAAAAATTCTTGAAAGAGATCGAACCATCTCCGACATTATTTTCTTACGGGGTTTAAATTCTTCCTGTTAAAAGAGGTGAAACGAATCGATGTTTTTAAATAAAGTTTCTATACTATTGAAATATGATATAAATTAAAGAGT
Organism: Bathynomus jamesi; assembly: GCA_023014485.1. NCBI lineage: Eukaryota > Metazoa > Arthropoda > Malacostraca > Isopoda > Cirolanidae > Bathynomus > Bathynomus jamesi. The sequence continues at coordinate 7,487 of JAJOZX010016384.1, read as the reverse complement.
AAATTCTAAACCATTTTACAATATTTTAAGGGTACATTTTAGCTTATATAGAAAATTCGGTTTAAAACAAAGAGAAAAAACAACATTCGGAACAGTCGAAATTTTGAATATCGTTTTTCTTAAATGAAAAACTATAATCTATTAATTTTTTTTTCCAGTAAAATTTTTTGAAGGTTTTCTACTTGAATTTACTTTATTTTTTGCAAATTAAAATAAAGGTGTTTCTTGCAAAAATTAGAAAATCGTATAAAAATTACTGAAATAGTCCCAACCATCTCTTACTTAATTTTCGGACGGGATTTCAATATTCTTGTTAAAATAGTGGAAACAAATGGATTTTTTTAAATAAAGTTTCTATACTATTGAATTATGATATAAATTATAGAGTAAATTCTAAATCTATTTACAATATTTTAAGGGTACATTTACACTGAAGTAGAAAATTTGGTTTAAAACATAGAGAAAAGCAACTTTTGAAACAGTCGAAATTTTGAATATCGTTTTTCTTCAATGAAAAACTAAAAACTATTAAGTTATCTTTTCCAGTAAAATTTTTTGAAGATTTTCTACTTCCTTTGACATTAATTTGTACAAAACAATAATATAAAGGTATTTCTAGCCAAAAATTAAAATATCGTTGAAAAATTATTGAAAGAGATCCAACCATCTCCGATTTTATTTTTGGACGGGATTTCAATAATTCTTGTTAAAATAGTCGAAATGAATGGATTTTTTTAAAATAAAGTTTCTGTACTATTGAATTATGAGATAAATTAACGAGTAAATACTAATCCACTTTACAATATTTTAAGGGTACATTTAAGAACTTATGTATAAAATTCGGTTTAAAACATAGAGAAAAGTAACTTTCGTAAAAGTTCAAATTTTGAATATCGTATTTCTTGAATGAAAAACAATTAACAATTAAATTTGCTTTTTCAAAAAAAAAAATTTCGAGGAATTTCTACTTCAGTTGACTTTTTTTTACAAAATAAAAAAAAGTATTTCTTGCCGAAAATTAGAAACCGTTTAAAAATTATTGAAAGAAACAATCATCTCGTACTTCATTTTTGGACGGGATTTGAATAATTCTTGTGAAAGTAGTCGAATTGAATGGATTTTTAAAAAATAAGTTTTTATACTATTGAATTATGATATAAATCAAAGAGTAAAGTGTAAACCTTTTTACAAAACTTTAAGGTTACATTTAAGCTTATGTAGAAAATTCGGTTTAAAACAAGGAAAAAAAAAAATTCGAAAAAGTCGAAATTTTGGATATCGTTTAGCTTTAATGAAAAACTATAATATATTAAGGTTGATTTTTATTAACATTTTTTGAAGATTTTCTACATCATTCGACATTATTTTATAAAAAACAATAAAATAGAGGTGTTTCTGGCCAAAAATTAGAAAATAGTTTAAAAATTATTGAAAGAGATCCAACCATCTCCGACATTATTTTTGGACGGGATTTGAATACTTGATAAAATAGTCGAAACGAATGTATTTTTTAAATAAAGTTTCTATGCTATTGAATTATGAAATAAATCAAAGAGTAAATTGTAAAACTTTTTACAATACTTTAAGGTTATATTTAAGCTTATGTAGAAAATTCGGTTTAAAACAAAGAGAAAAAACAACATTCGGAAAATCCGAAATTTTGAATATCGTTTTTCTTAAATGAAAAACTATAATATATTAAGAGTTATTTTTTAATAAAATGTTTTGAAGATTTTCTACTTCATTTGACATTATTTTGTAAAAAACAATAAAATAGAGGTGCTTATGGCCAAAAATTTGAAAATCGTTTAAAAAATATTGAAAGATATCCACCCATCTCCCACTTTATTTTTGGACGGGATTTGAATACTTCTTGTTAAAATAGTCGAAAAAATGGATTTTTAAATAAAGTTTCTAAACTATTGAATTATGTTATAAATTAAAGAGTAAATTCTAAACCATTTTACAATATTTTAAGGGTACATTTAAGATTGTGAAGAAATTTCGGTTTAAAATAGAAAAAAGCAACTTTCAGAAAATTTGAAATTTTGAATATCGATTTCCTTAAATGAAAAACTATAATGTATTGAGATATCTTTTTCAGTAAAATTTTTTGAAGATTTCCTACCTCTTTTGACATTAATTTGTACAAAACAATAAAATAAAGGTATTTTTAGCGAAAAATAGGAAAATCGTTTAAAATTTTTGAAAGAGATCCATCCTTTTCTGATTTTATTTTTGGACGGGATTTGAATACATCTTCAGAAAGTAGTCAAAATGACTGGATTTTTTTAAAAAACGTTTTTATACTATTGAATTATGATATAAATGAAAGAGTAAATTGTAAACCTTTTTACAATACTTTAAGTTTACATTTAACCCTTTCATTGCCAGGTTCCATTTTCTGTGCCATGACATCTCGCCGAAAAAATGGCCTAAATTTAATTAACATTTGATATTTTTTGGGGTGCCAAAAAAAACCACTGTATCAACTTGAATTAGTTAACCATATATTCCTCATTTTCTCTAGTAATGCCTTCAATAATAAAAAACTAATTCTTTAGGGAAAACAATTCTGAATAAATATACAAAAATGAAAGTAAAGAAACACATTCTAAAATGTGTTTGGCAGTAGCCTTGAAAGACATTACAGAATGTTTGTGGCAAAAATTAGAAAATCGTTTAAAAATTGAAAGAGATCCAACCATCTCCGACATTATGTTTGTGGCAAAAATTAGAAAATCGTTTAAAAATTATTGAAAGAGATCCAACCATCTCCGACATTATGTTCGTGGCAAAAATTAGAAAATCGTTTAAAAATTATTGAAAGAGATCCAACCATCTCCGACATTATGTTCGTGGCAAAAATTAGAAAATCGTTTAAAAATTATTGAAAGAGATCCAACCATCTCCGACATTATTTTTGGACGGGATTTGAATACTTGATAAAATAGTCGAAACGAATGTATTTTTTAAATAAAGTTTCTATGCTATTGAATTATGAAATAAATCAAAGAGTAAATTGTAAAACTTTTTACAATACTTTAAGGTTATATTTAAGCTTATGTAGAAAATTCGGTTTAAAACAAAGAGAAAAAACAACATTCGGAAAATCCGAAATTTTGAATATCGTTTTTCTTAAATGAAAAACTATAATATATTAAGTTTGATTTTTCATAAAAATTTTTATGAAGATTTACTACATCATTTGACATTATTTTGTAAAAAACAATAAAATAGAGGTGCTTATGGCCAAAAATTAGAAAATGGTTAAAAAATTCTTGAAAGAGATCGAACCATCTCCGACATTATTTTCTTACGGGGTTTAAATTCTTCCTGTTAAAAGAGGTGAAACGAATCGATGTTTTTAAATAAAGTTTCTATACTATTGAAATATGATATAAATTAAAGAGTAAATTCTAAACCATTTTACAATATTTTAAGGGTACATTTTAGCTTATATAGAAAATTCGGTTTAAAACAAAGAGAAAAAAAACATTCGGAACAGTCGAAATTTTGAATATCGTTTTTCTTAAATGAAAAACTATAATCTATTAATTTATTTTTTCCAGTAAAATTTTTTGAAGGTTTTCTACTTGAATTTACTTTATTTTTTGCAAATTAAAATAAAGGTGTTTCTTGCAAAAATTAGAAAATCGTATAAAAATTACTGAAATAGTCCCAACCATCTCTTACTTAATTTTCGGACGGGATTTCAATATTCTTGTTAAAATAGTGGAAACAAATGGATTTTTTTAAATAAAGTTTCTATACTATTGAATTATGATATAAATTATAGAGTAAATTCTAAATCTATTTACAATATTTTAAGGGTACATTTACACTGAAGTAGAAAATTTGGTTTAAAACATAGAGAAAAGCAACTTTTGAAACAGTCGAAATTTTGAATATCGTTTTTCTTCAATGAAAAACTAAAAACTATTAAGTTATCTTTTCCAGTAAAATTTTTTGAAGATTTTCTACTTCCTTTGACATTAATTTGTACAAAACAATAATATAAAGGTATTTCTAGCCAAAAATTAGAAATCGTTGAAAAATTATTGAAAGAGATCCAACCATCTCCGATTTTATTTTTGGACGGGATTTCAATAATTCTTGTTAAAATAGTCGAAATGAATGGATTTTTTTAAAATAAAGTTTCTGTACTATTGAATTATGAGATAAATTAACGAGTAAATACTAATCCACTTTACAATATTTTAAGGGTACATTTAAAACTTATGTATAAAATTCGGTTTAAAACATAGAGAAAAGTAACTTTCGTAAAAGTTCAAATTTTGAATATCGTATTTCTTGAATGAAAAACAATTAACAATTAAATTTGCTTTTTCAAAAAAAAAAATTTCGAGGAATTTCTACTTCAGTTGACTTTTTTTTACAAAATAAAAAAAAGTATTTCTTGCCGAAAATTAGAAACCGTTTAAAAATTATTGAAAGAAACAATCATCTCGTACTTCATTTTTGGACGGGATTTGAATAATTCTTGTGAAAGTAGTCGAATTGAATGGATTTTTAAAAAATAAGTTTTTATACTATTGAATTATGATATAAATCAAAGAGTAAAGTGTAAACCTTTTTACAAAACTTTAAGGTTACATTTAAGCTTATGTAGAAAATTCGGTTTAAAACAAGGAAAAAAAAAAATTCGAAAAAGTCGAAATTTTGGATATCGTTTAGCTTTAATGAAAAACTATAATATATTAAGGTTGATTTTATTTAACATTTTTTGAAGATTTTCTACATCATTCGACATTATTTTATAAAAAACAATAAAATAGAGGTGTTTCTGGCCAAAAATTAGAAAATAGTTTAAAAATTATTGAAAGAGATCCAACCATCTCCGACATTATTTTTGGACGGGATTTGAATACTTGATAAAATAGTCGAAACGAATGTATTTTTTAAATAAAGTTTCTATGCTATTGAATTATGAAATAAATCAAAGAGTAAATTGTAAAACTTTTTACAATACTTTAAGGTTATATTTAAGCTTATGTAGAAAATTCGGTTTAAAACAAAGAGAAAAAACAACATTCGGAAAATCCGAAATTTTGAATATCGTTTTTCTTAAATGAAAAACTATAATATATTAAGAGTTATTTTTTAATAAAATGTTTTGAAGATTTTCTACTTCATTTGACATTATTTTGTAAAAAACAATAAAATAGAGGTGCTTATGGCCAAAAATTTGAAAATCGTTTAAAAAATATTGAAAGATATCCACCCATCTCCCACTTTATTTTTGGACGGGATTTGAATACTTCTTGTTAAAATAGTCGAAAAGAATGGATTTTTAAATAAAGTTTCTAAACTATTGAATTATGTTATAAATTAAAGAGTAAATTCTAAACCATTTTACAATATTTTAAGGGTACATTTAAGATTGTGAAGAAATTTCGGTTTAAAATAGAAAAAAGCAACTTTCAGAAAATTTGAAATTTTGAATATCGATTTCCTTAAATGAAAAACTATAATGTATTGAGATATCTTTTTCAGTAAAATTTTTTGAAGATTTCCTACCTCTTTTGACATTAATTTGTACAAAACAATAAAATAAAGGTATTTTTAGCGAAAAATAGGAAAATCGTTTAAAATTTTTTGAAAGAGATCCATCCTTTTCTGATTTTATTTTTGGACGGGATTTGAATACATCTTCAGAAAGTAGTCAAAATGAATGGATTTTTTTAAAAAACGTTTTTATACTATTGAATTATGATATAAATGAAAGAGTAAATTGTAAACCTTTTTACAATACTTTAAGTTTACATTTAACCCTTTCATTGCCAGGTTCCATTTTCTGTGCCATGACATCTCGCCGAAAAAATGGCCTAAATTTAATTAACATTTGATATTTTTTGGGGTGCCAAAAAAAACCACTGTATCAACTTGAATTAGTTAACCATATATTCCTCATTTTCTCTAGTAATGCCTTCAATAATAAAAAACTAATTCTTTAGGGAAAACAATTCTGAATAAATATACAAAAATGAAAGTAAAGAAACACATTCTAAAATGTGTTTGGCAGTAGCCTTGAAAGACATTACAGAATGTTTGTGGCAAAAATTAGAAAATCGTTTAAAAATTATTGAAAGAGATCCAACCATCTCCGACATTATGTTTGTGGCAAAAATTAGAAAATCGTTTAAAAATTATTGAAAGAGATCCAACCATCTCCGACATTATGTTTGTGGCAAAAATTAGAAAATCGTTTAAAAATTATTGAAAGAGATCCAACCATCTCCGACATTATGTTCGTGGCAAAAATTAGAAAATCGTTTAAAAATTATTGAAAGAGATCCAACCATCTCCGACATTATTTTTGGACGGGATTTGATACTTGATAAAATAGTCGAAACGAATGTATTTTTTAAATAAAGTTTCTATGCTATTGAATTATGAAATAAATCAAAGAGTAAATTGTAAAACTTTTACAATACTTTAAGGTTATATTTAAGCTTATGTAGAAAATTCGGTTTAAAACAAACAAAAAAAAACAACATTCGGAAAATCCGAAATTTTGAATATCGTTTTCTTAAATGAAAAACTATAATATATTAAGTTTGATTTTTCATAAAAATTTTTATGAAGATTTACTACATCATTTGACATTATTTTGTGAAAAACAATAAAATAGATGTCTGGCCAAAAATTTGAAAATCGTTTAAAAAATGAAAGAGATCCACCCATCTCCCACTTTATTTTGACGGGATTTGAATACTTCTTGTTAAAATAGTCGAAAAGAATGGATTTTTAAATAAACATTCGTGAAAAGTCGAAATTTTTAATATAATTTTTCTTAAATGAAAAATATAATATATTGAGTTTTCATTTTTTATTAAAATTTTTTGAAAATTTTCTACTTCCTTTGACATTAATTTGTACAAAACAATAATATAAAGGTATTTCTAGCCAAAAATTAGAAAATCGTTGAAAAATTATTGAAAGAGATCCAACCATCTCCGATTTTATTTTGGACGGGATTTCAATAATTCTTGTTAAAATAGTCGAAATGAATGGATTTTTTTTAAAATAAAGTTTCTGTACTATTGAATTATGAGATAAATTAACGAGTAAATACTAATCCACTTTACAATATTTTAAGGGTACATTTAAGAACTTATGTATAAAATTCGGTTTAAAACATAGAGAAAAGTAACTTTCGTAAAAGTTCAAATTTTGAATATCGTATTTCTTGAATGAAAAACAATTAACAATTAAATTTGCTTTTTCAAAAAAAAAAATTTCGAGGAATTTCTACTTCAGTTGACTTTTTTTTACAAAATAAAAAAAGTATTTCTTGCCGAAAATTAGAAACCGTTTAAAAATTATTGAAAAACAATCATCTCGTACTTCATTTTTGGACGGGATTTGAATAATTCTTGTGAAAGTAGTCGAATTGAATGGATTTTTAAAAAATAAGTTTTATACTATTGAATTATGATATAAATCAAAGAGTAAAGTGTAAA
>JAJOZX010016383.1:0-51146 GCA_023014485.1 Bathynomus jamesi | reverse complement strand
AGCAAGCAAGTGAGAAAAACATACATCCCTGAATTGACATTAAAGTTACGTAGAAGTTTGGAGGGAAAAGAAATTGGTACCCCTTAAATTATATCATGAGAAAATTATTTACTAAAATAAATAACGAAGCATTTTCAAATATTTTACAGATTTTAGAAATGCACAATTTTTTCCACATACAATTCTTTCATTCATTTTCTAATGTAAAATGAATGCTATACTGAAATATTTGTAAGAGAAAGTTTATTTACATATTTTCAAGAACGTCATTGGGAAATATTGTAAGTGTCAAATCTGTGATTTCAGTCACGACCAAAAAAAAAAAAAAAAAAAAAAAATGCACGGGCCAATATTTGTATCAGTTATACTACCCAATTTACAACTGTAAATATATGTGAAATCATATTTGCATTATAATACAGTTTGTATATATGAATACCGACTCAGTTTATTCTCAATACAATTTATTATTGTTGTTGTTGGTTGGACGATCAGCCCACCCTGATCGAGCAAGCCGGTGGCACGCAGGTAACCGATTGCCCTCTCCGGAGTGGACCAGAGTTTCAGCACACTAGTGAGGTTGTGTTCTATGTTGTACTAGAGCGGTACAGTCTGTCATAATGTGTTCAATTGTTTGTGCTGTGTCCTGGCATAGGTGGCAGGTGTCGTATGTGGAGTTGTCTAGTCTGTGTTTATATGTCTAAGTTGGGGTGACGTCCACATCGGAATCGTGCTAAGTTAACTCGATCCGATCTGCTCAGGCTGGTCTCTGACCTGTCAATGGGTGGCGGCTTCGCACCTAGAACCGCATTCGGACCGAGTCGTGTCAGTGTTTTATGGATTAGGGGTGTGTGGTGTGTGTGTGTGTTTTCTGTACTGTGTGATATCTGTGGGGCGTGGTATGGAATGGAGTATTGGTTATACTGTAATGTCTCTCTGGTGGTACCTTAATGGTGCGAGGTGTTGGTGCATGATTGTACATGTAGTGGCAAGGGTGTTGTGGGTTAGTTGTCGCTGCTGCCATGAACTGTGTTCCCCTCATATTTAAATGTTCCGTAATTTTCCGTATTTTTGTTTTTGTGTGCAGGTGTTCTATTGGTGCTGTTTGAGTACATCCCGTAATGATACAAAGTGCGTCGTTTTGTAAGGTGTTTGTGTGTGTGTTTAGAGATAATGGGTGCCCACCATGGGCTAGCATAGTCCATAACTGAGCGAATATATTGTTTGTATATGAGTGATGTTTCCTGCTGGTGTTCAAAGTCTGTGCCTGTTAGTACCCTAAGCGTGTTAAGTCTTGACGTACATTTGTTTTTAATGTCCTGAATGTGGTTTGCAAAAGATAGTGTTGTATGTGACCCCAAGTATTTCGGTCCTGTGAGTGTGTGGAATGTTGGTGTTGTTTAGTGTAATCTGTGGAGTTATGTGGTGTTCTTTTGTGTTGCTTGTTAGCAAGGTGATGGTTGATTTTGTGGGTGCTACTTTGAGTCTGTGTGTGAGCAATTCTTGTTGTATACTATTTATCAGTGGCGACTCGTGGTATAAATGTATTGGGGTGCGATTTCATAAAATTTATAATTTTTAGAATTCTAGTACATAAACAATCACATGGTGCTTCCGTACGGTACTTATATGTCAAAAGAAGCCATAAATTTGTATTAAAAAAATATTTTAATAAAATATAAAAATAATTGTTGAATAAATTTGACTATAATAAATTTGACTATAATAATGTACCACTGTACGACAACATGGACTCACAATAGGCTAGTGCGAATCCAACTGCCGCTCACAAGAGTACTGTACTTGTATTAACATATGCGGCTATGCCAGACGTACAATTCTAGTTAATTACAAATAAGTAATAATTTTAATAAAATACATATAAATGGCTTATATCATTATTACTGAAGTAACTATTAGTTATCGCGATTGTACTTATATTTTCATTACAACAGTAAAATATAATTTATATTTACTTGAGCGAAAAATCTATCGCTCCATTTGGCTGCAATATTATTTTGTATTCAAACAGCGGTACGCTGTTTGAAGCTATGCTATAAGTTTAGAATATTATGTACTATATGAAGGCTTACTCAAAATGCCTCATGAATCATGATATGCCACATGAATTTTTAAAATATATTTCAAGAATATTTATTTTAATATCTTAAAATTAATATATTTTTTATCTGTTAAATTAATATTTATCGTTTCAAGCAAGGGGGAGCGACCGCTCCATCGCTCCTATACGCCAGTCGCCACTGCTATTTATGTATGTTTGTAGGTTATTTGTAGCGGTGTCGATGTTGTTGTGGGCAGAGATGGGATTTTGGTACAAAATACTTTAAATGTAATTAAATACCAAATACATTACTTCCCAAAAATATTTAAATACCAAATACATTACATATTTTCAAAATATATTTAAATACCAAATACATTACATCAAAAATGTATTTAAATACTTATCCAACCATATCATGCCAGAATTTTTTCTAAAACCTATCTCTTGGTAACATTAGTTTGATATCTATTAGACTTTATAAACATATATGCATAACTCATAAGTAGGGCAATTTTTTATTGAACTAAAAACAAAATTGACTTTATTGACCTAATAAATATGTACCATTAAATTATCTAATTTGACTTATTGTAAAGCAATTTTCGTGATTACAAACTATTAGTTGTGTAAGTTTAGTGATAAATTGTATAATCTATTTATAGATTGATACATAAAACTAATATATTATATAACACTCCACATGCAGTCAGTTAACATCTTTAAATACAATTATTCCACATCTTCATTATCCAACACCGCAATATAGTTAAACATTTTCGGATTTGAAGTTTCTCTTTGGCTAGGAGTTTTCGAAGAATCTAAAAACTTCTTTCGACTGATGCTGAGGTAGGTTGACATTTTAGTAGAACGTATAATGGAGATATAGCATTCCTGGTCATCAAAATTATATCCTCGATATCATTTGTTTGCAAACTCTTTTCGATATAATTTTTCATATTAACATCATAATCTCCAAAATATATGGTATTGACCGCTTCGTATGCTTCTTTGATAGTAAAATCTGTGCTCTCCATTTTTTCTAAAAGAGAACAATGAAGAGTATTGTTCTTGCAACTAAGAGCTGAAAACTAACCCATCCGATTTGATGCCAGCTTTCGCTCTTTTAACGAGGATCCCGTTGCCCTCGAATCTTTCCACAATGTCTTACTTTTAGAAGATGCCTTGCGTAATAAAACGCTGCATTCAACCAACTGGCCCATTTAGTAACGATTGGATCAGGTGGCTTAGATGATTAGAAAGATTGTATTTTGTTTCAGGGAGCAAATTGTTATCTGGCAGTTGAGGCTAAGAAATGTATTTAAAAGTGTATTTTCAAATAAATACTCTTTTAAAGTATTTAAATACACACCGAAAAAAGTATTTATAACTATTACAATACAAATGTATTTAAATACTGCCCATCTCTGGTTGTGGGTGAATATTAGTGATGTCATCTGCACATGATGATAATGTAAGCTTGTTATCTATGGGTGTTGGAATGTCATGCATGTATAAATTCAATAGTGTTGGTGAGAGAACAGCCTTGAGACCCCACGTTCGGAAAAAGCTTGTTTTTGGATAACTTGCCATTAAAAATGTGACGTGTATCTTCCTGAAAGATAATTGCTCAGCCACATTTTGGTGCTATTGTGCATGTTAGTTGAGTATTTTATTTATGAGCGAAGCGTGGGATAATATCAAATGCTTTACTAATGTCTATTGTAGCCAGAGATGGGCAGTATCGCGAGATACTTTTGTATTGGTAATGGTATCGCCTTAGCTACTTGATCGATGTATCGTTAAGGTCATTTTTAAATGTATCTAAAAAAAAAAGTGGATTCATGATACTATTACTACTATCAGTTATTTGCATGAATGTAAGTAAAATTGTAAGAAGTTGTATAATCTGCAAATTTTCTGAACATTTTTTTTTTTTCAAATAATATGGTTAAGTTATAATGTTGAAGGGATCTGATATTACAATTATATCAATGATATGTTAATATTTTCCGCGCCGTGCATGCACAGAAATATCTCTCTTTCCAAAGCTATTAACCCCTTAGATGCGTAATTTCAATACAGAAGCGCGCTACGCTGTGTGCAATTTTCACCCAACGCGCAATGCATCCATGATTATTTAGTATATATTAATTAGGTATACAATAGTAAAACATGTGCTGCTATTTATTGTTCAATAAAACTGGAACAATCGATGACAATTTATGTAAATATATCTAAAAACAACCTTGAATAAGGGGTGAATAACACTAACACGTCATCATGAGTGAACACATTGGCGTGTTTGAACACGTATTATGCTGGTATACTTGCGCACTGTTTCAACTTCCACAACAAAGCCTATCCGATAAGATGTTCTGCCAACTGGTATTTCTTAAGGGTAATTACTCGTTGTGAAATCAATAATAATCATCTTAAAGGGGCAGATCCCCTACAATTTCTTATGTTCCTCGTTAAAAGTTTATAACATTTAAGTTTTTCTGCGAGCAAATTCGTATAAAATACTTTTTTCTTAATTGAATTGATCGTTTTTTAACACCCAATATACAAAGTAAAAATTTATTTACATATTAGTAAGATTTGTTCATTCTTATAGTAATGTATCGCGATACATGTATCGGTATCGCTTTAGCCATCTATAAAGTATCGATGTATTGGTATCGCTTTAGACGATTTACGAGTATCGATACCCATCACTGATTGTAGCTAATAGTGTACGTTGAGCTGGTCGTCTGGAGTTGATGCCATACATGATGTGCTGCGTGACTTAGTGAGTAATAGCGTGGTTGAATGGTGAGGTCTGAATCCATGTTGAGTAGGCGATAGTGGTATGTGTGGGTTGGTGATTTGTAAGATTAGTCTTTCTGTTACTTTGGAAGGTGTGCATAGTAAAGTAATGGGTCTATACGAAGCTGGTTCTGTTGGATTTTTGTTTGGTTTGAGTAGTGTAATAATTTTACCTTGTTTCCATATGTTAGGAATAATACAGTGTTGGTATGAATATGTGCTGATGTTTGTGAGAGCTAGTATTCCCTGTGGGCCCAAGTGTTTAAGGTGTATGTTAGATATGTTGTCTGGTCCGGTAGCCTTCGAATTCTTAATATTTTTGATGATCTTGGTGGGCTGGTCTGTAATGAAGGGCGTAATGGTCGTGTCGAGTCTGTAGATTTTCTTGTGTCTGGCTGTTTGTCTGTCTGCGTGTTTCTGGTTGTTGTCTCTGTTTAGGTGACTTATCTTTGCGGAGTAATTAACTAGAATGTTAGCTTGTGTATATGTTGGGATATTATTTTGGCTGCGACAGATAGCCGCGTGTGAGGTGTGAATGCCGCTGTTAGAGTGGGCAATGCTGTTTATAGTCTTGTATAGCCTGGATGTATCTGTGGAGTGGTTTAATGTTATGAATTCCCTAAATGTTTGTTTGTTTTTCTTTAAGTTTGTTGTTTATTTCTGTGTTGAGCTGTTGTATCTGCTCAATTTATTATTGTTGTTACTGTGGGTGTGATTCAAGTTGTCCAATTGTTTCCTTTATATATTTTGGATTATTATTATCATTATTAGTTGTTAGAAGTAATTATTATAGAAGATAATTTTAATGTTGGTTGATTGGTTGTTCCGTTTTACGTCCTTCGTCCAATTGAGGGCAGAAACGGACGCCAACGCCACCAGCAGATAAGCCTTTTTAAAAAAGAGAACTGGCTTCTGCAAATAAATGGCGTGCAATGAGTGGGCTCTTCACTGCACCCCTACCAGTGGCGTATTAAGGATTTACGGGCCCTGCGGCCAAAATACTCTCAGGACCCCATCTCCCAGTGTATTAACACAATTGTCAGGAATACTAAACTAATCTACAGCAACACATACATTTAAACCATCAAAACACGATGATTTGAGTGAAAACATTCTATCAGAAAAAGGGATGGGATTCCTTATACCTACAGTATTGCAGGCGCAGATAGCAGTTGTAAATCATGTGGAAATCGAAAATGACTACGGTTCGGAATAGCCCATATAATGCATTTATTGAACTCTAGGTATTGTTCGAGAAAAAAAAAAAAAAAATAAATGAATAATAAATTATAAGAGTACCTCTCCAAATTAGAGATCGAAGGACCACCTATACGATTTAGAGTGATTGTAGGAAGACTGCGGACAGGAACCAGTAAAAAAGTGTAACGTTCCTAATAAGGGAAGAAAAGCTAAATTAAAAGCCTAATTATAAAGTATTGTGATTTAGTTTGCGATGTTATGGAATTGGTTGTTCACAATATACAGTATACCGCTTGGCAGATTAAGCTCGTGAATTGCAATTAACTCGTTTCAAGCTCATAACCCCATTTCGACCTGTCGAAGGTTCAACTTGACGAACGTTAATGAAATTCACACTTAATCTAAATAACTATCCCAGATCGTTCTCTTTGTGTAAGACAATCCACAATAGCGTTCTCAAACATTTGGGTCAACAATTAACACCCGGGTATAAATACATACATACATACACATCCTATCCCCGTCGTCTATCAACATGATGGTGCTCCTTGTCACTATGCCAAAATTGTTCAGGATTATCTAAATGGACGTTTTCCAAATCGCTGGATCGGACGCGGAAGCAACAGATCTTGGCCAGCGAGATCACCAGATTTAACCCCTTTAGATTTCTTTGCATGGGGCTTTATCAAATCACACGTCTATCAGACGAAGATTACCAGTCTTGAAAACTTACGTACACGTATACGAACTGCTGCAGATAACATAACCCCGCAAATGCTCCAGAATGTGTTTAGAAATGCTGCGGAACGATTTGAGCTGTGCAGGGATACTGATGGGCGTCACGTCGAATCCTACTCTTAATTATTTAATAAATGTTACCACTTTATCATTTTATGATTGAATTCCATATAATTTCCAAGTGCTTCACAAAAATAGGTCCTGACTTTATGTACACCCTGTATAAGGCAAGTGAAACAGATGCAGAAACAGGTAGATCAGTTGAGAGAAGAAACGTGTTTAAACACGTCCAAACGTGTTTAGACGTGTTTAAAAAACGACGCAAAATATCGCTTAAATAACACATTAAAAGAAAGCATTGTTGTGCCGCTAACAAAGATTTTTAATGCGTCGTCTGTTTCTGAGGAGTGCGTACCAGTTAATTTCAAGTTAGCAAATGTAACACCGTTTTAAGAAAGACGATAAAGATTCGGCGGAAAATTTTAGGCCAATCAGTTTAACGTCTATTGTAGGTAAGTTACTGGAATCGATAATTATGGATCGTATAGTCGGACACTTAGAATTGCATAACTTGATTAGAAATACGTAGCACGGTTTATCGAAACATATCTTGCTTAACTAATCTTTTAGAATTTTTTCAAAGCGTGGTCAAAGTTTACGATAGACATCGGGAGGTAGATGTAGTGTATTTAGATTTTCAAACAGCGTTTTTGACACCGTACCGCACAAAAGACTCATTGAAAAAAAAACAGGCTCATGGAATCAGGGGCGTAGTAATAAATTGGTTAGAAGAGTGGTTGCGAGGTAGAAAACAGAGGGAGGTCGTTGATGGAGCGGAGTCGTCTTGGGCTAATGTAGTGAGCGGCATTCCTCAGGGTTCTATACTGGGCCCCTTGCTTTTTCTTAATATATATATATATATATATATTAACGATTTACATGTCGACCTAGTCAGTACAGTTTGTACAGGCCTAGTCAAAGTTTGCGGATGACATGAAGTTGAGTGGTAGGGCAATTAATGACGAAAATAGTGGTAAAATCCAGGAAGATCTGAATAAAATCGTTGATTGGTCATTCAAATGGCAAATAAGATTTAAACGTCGATAAGTGCAAAATTTTACATTTAGGTTCGCGTAACGGTAATTTTGCGTATAGTATGTCAGGGAAGGAGTTGGCAAGCGTAGAGCAGGAAAAAGATTTAGGAGTTATAGTCACTGGTGATTTAAAAGTGGTGAAACAAAATACAGTAGCGGTCAATAAAGCGAAGAAAGTACTAGGTTTTATAGATCGGAATTTTGAGTACAAATCGCGCGATATTATTGTTCCTCTTTATAAATCATTATTTAGACCCCATTTGGAGTACGCGATCCAATTTTGGACTCCGCATATGCGAAAAGATATAGACGAAATCGAAAGAGTTCAAATACGAGCAACTAAGATGATTCCGTCGCTTAGGTCAAATTCGTACGAGGATAGGCTAAAGGAGTTAAAATTGACTACACTCGAGACTAGGAGGCTAAGGGGTGATCTAATCCAGGTTTTTAAAATTATGAATGGGTTCGATAACGTAGAGATAGCTTTTCCGAAATATCACAATATAATAGGACTAGAAATAACGGGTGTAAGTTAACAAGTAGAAGGTTCGAGACAGCAGTTGCCAAAAACTTTTTTACGCATAGAATAGTAAATAGCTGGAATAGTTTGCCGGTAGAAGTAATTAGTAGCACGTCTATAAACATGTTTAAAAATCGATTTGGCCCATATGTTGATAGATTGGGTATAGTTTAAGGTAGTAAAATTAAGGCTTTGATTCGAAACCCACGTAAAATTGTAGGTCCCCTCCGCCACCACGGAAGGCATGCAGTACACAATTACAAACATGGTTAGGTAGACCAGCCATGAGTGGATCCTAGGGGCTTTGTTGTCATATATGTATATATATATATATATATATATATATATATATATATATATATATATATATATATATATATATATATATATATGAGAGAGAGAGTGAGAGATAGATATAGACACTCCTTCCATTATATATGTAGATACCAAATTGTTGAATGTTATAGTTTGGCGGTGAACCTTGGTTGTAATTACCGCAGATTTTTTCTGGACTTTCCAAGGTGCCGGGGCGCGACCGCCTCCGTCGCCCCTCCACCTTGGCGACGTCCCTGTATATAGGTGGAACAATGATTGAAGATTAGGGTGATGCGTAAAGTTTAGTCTCTATAAACAAGTGAATCCGATGAAAAATGAACGTAGAGATGATTAAAAGTTCTACTGATTACGAAAGAATTCGACATTATTAGAATGACTAGTGAATGATATAAAATCTCGCGATTATAAAACGAAGATAATGAAATAATAACGGTTCAAAATGGACAAAATGGCTTGAAGGCAAACCAGTTTGAGGAAGTAAACCGATACTATTTGAACGTAAGAGATCTTCAAACTATCTAAGATGGCGAATCCTGCCCTTTTCGCCGGCATCAAGGTGCGTCGTATGCGCCAAAACAGGAGTACGACGTTTTCCCCAAAAATTTCTAAAGGTTGGAAGCTATATTGCTTGTACCTGGATTAACTGAGACACGAGGCGGCCAAACTTTTCTGGTGTAGTGCTGTTTTCGGGCCCGGCTGTCCCACATATATAGAAAGCACATATATTTCGTAAATCCTGTCTGTAGTCCGGTTAAAAGTGCAATAACCTTTAAGTCTGCACAGATGGACCAACCATGCTCAGAATATTTGACGCAATTTAGAATAAAACGAAGGTTATCATAAGTCTTTTTCAAGATAACAGAATGAGCAACTGGTACAGACGGTAAAACATTCCCATTGTGCAGCAACACTGCCTTCACACTGTATGTTGAATGTTGATGCATCAATATTTTAAAAGCCTTCAGTCTCCCGGATCATATTGCACTTCTAGAGTATTGAATAGCCCATAAATGTCATTGCAAAAACAAAGATTGTCCTGCATGGAAAAAAAGTTGCTAAATGCTCGGTACGCTCGCGATAAACTGTAATTTTCGTGTCCTTTTCCAACAAATTCCATTGTTTCAGACGCGAAGCCAGCAGTTCACTTTGACTTTTGGTAAGAATTAAATCACGTATTAAGTCATTCAAGTCATTTTGCGTGATATAATGTGGTTCACTATTATCTTCAGTATCAGGTTGAAACTCTGTACTTGTTGCACTAGAGCTATCATCACTCATGTCGGTATCACTGTCAGGTAATGCAGCTGGTGGTTTCGGTACTGGAATTTCAGTTGAGTGAGGCACAGGGCGGATGGCGGAGGGAAGGTTAGGATGTGAAATAGATCCTTTAGTTTTGTTATTATAGCCCTTAATATCAGTCAAACAAAAATAACAGTCACTGAAATGATCACGTTGCTCCCGCCAGATCATTGGAACACCAAAAGTTAAACCGGGTCCAGATCCATTGAACCACAGAGAGAGAGAGCACTGGCACACTTCACACAAATATGGGGAGCCCAAGACTTATCTTGGTCTCCAACTTTACAACCAAAATATAGTTCATATAGTTTCCTGACACGGGCTGTAATACTTCGTTGATATTTTTTGAAAGTGAATTCGCCACAGATGTAGCAGAAGGAAATCTGCACGATTTTTACATACACGTGACATTATGTAACATAGGCTTAGTTTTACCTAGAAAATTAAATAAATGATTTACAATGAGACTGATATATTTTAATATTAATATTAACGTTAAATAAACATTAATATTCATCACTCCTCACAAAATATATAATATTAGATATCACAAATGCGCACACTACGACACCCATTAGGCAACACGTGTTTACTGACGCATCATTGACTCCTGCGGTGCTAATATGGGGCAGAGAGGGAGGGGGTGGGGGTGGAGAGAGTGGATGGAATGACTCACTCATGATAAAATCTTGTAAATTTGAGTCCTGTGATGAGTTCGGAAAGAGGATAGCAAGTACCAAAATGCCTTATATTCAGAGCAAAAGATCCTATAAGCATGCATTTTTGTAATTTAACTAGTAAATATTTTATCCTGAAAATAAAAATTATGTGATGTAATACAGCAAAATAATTTTCATTTTTTAATAAGCACTCTATGAAATGTATAAAAATAGTTATTGTTACTTCGTATATTTTTCATTGTTCAGTGTTATTCGATAAATATTTAGAGAAAATTAAATAAAATTGTTAATCCTACATTTTATAATTTTAAATAACATTGAATATTAAGTTAAATTTTAAGAAAAACTACTGATGTAACTCAGAGATTTTAGAATTTTAAAATGTTTTTTTGACGAACATCTCCTTTCAGTTTCTTTTACAATAAATATTTTCCATTAACATTATAAATTGCTTAAGAAAAATTTTGAAGGATGTTACTCGGAGAGAGTGACAAATCCAGTGTTGCTCATTAAAATGTAAGTATAGTACGTTAACGACAATTTAAGTTGTTTAATTGTTTGCGATATAATATAAGTGTAACACCAAAGTCACGAAGTGGCCAGTGTCCTAACGCTGCTTTCAAGCAAGAAAGCTGCGACCTTCAATCAGTCATTCTATCTCCTGACTGATTCCCCAACAGGTCTCAGCCAAACTTCGTACGGAAGTTGAACGCTGTGCGAGAGAGAGGAATGCTTGAATTCTCTTCATTGCAAAATTATATAGGTGTAAAGCAAGTGAGAAAACATACATCCCTGAATTGACATTAAAGTTACGTAGAAGTTTGGAGGGAAAAGAAATTGTTACCCCTTAAATTATATCATGAGAAAATTATTTACTAAAATAAATAACGAAGCATTTTCAAAAATTTTACAGATTTTAGAAATGCACAATTTTTTCCACATACAATTCTTTCATTCATTTTCTAATGTAAAATGAATGCTATACTGAAATATTTGTAAGAGAAAGTTTATTTACATATTTTCAAGAACGTCATTGTGAAATATTGTAAGTGTCAAATCTGTGATTTCAGTCAAAAAAAAAAAAAAAAAAAAAAAAAAAATGCACGGGCCAATATTTGTATCAGTTATACTACCCAATTTACAACTGTAAATATGTGAAATCATATTTGCATTATAATACAGTTTGTATATATGAATACCGACTCAGTTTATTCTCAATACAATTTATTATTGTTGTTGTTGGTTGGACGATCAGCCCACCCTGATCGAGCAAGCCGGTGGCACGCAGGTAACCGATTGCCCTCTCCGGAGTGGACCAGAGGTTCAGCACACTAGTGAGGTTGTGTTCTATGTTGTACTAGAGCGGTACAGTCTGTCATAATGTGTTCAATTGTTTGTGGTGTGTCCTGGCATAGGTGGCAGGTGTCGTATGTGGAGTTGTCTAGTCTGTGTTTATATGTCTAAGTTGGGGTGACGTCCACATCGGAATCGTGCTAAGTTAACTCGATCCGATCTGCTCAGGCTGGTCTCTGACCTGTCAATGGGTGGCGGCTTCGCACCTAGAACCGCATTCGGACCGAGTCGTGTCAGTGTTTTATGGATTAGGGGTGTGTGTGTGTGTGTGTGATGTGTGTGTGTGTGTGTGTGTGTTTTCTGTACTGTGTGATATCTGTGGGGCGTGGTATGGAATGGAGTATTTGGTTATAATGTCTCTCTGGTGGTACCTTAATGGTGCGAGGTGTTGGTGCATTATTGTACATGTAGTGGCAAGGGTGTTGTGGGTTAGTTGTCGCTGCTGCCATGAACTGTGTTCCCCTCATATTTAAATGTTCCGTAATTTTCCGTATTTTTGTTTGTGTGTGCAGGTGTTCTATTGGTGCTGTTTGAGTACATCCCGTAATGATACGAAGTGCGTCGTTTTGTAAGGTGTTTATGTGTGTTTTTATAGATAATGGGTGCCCACCATGGGCTAGCATAGTCCATAACTGAGCGAATATATTGTTTGTATATGAGTGATGTTTCCTGCTGGTGTTCAAAGTCTGTGCCTGTTAGTACCCTAAGCGTGTTAAGTCTTGACGTACATTTGTTTTTAATGTCCTGAATGTGGTTTGCAAAAGATAGTGTTGTATGTGACCCCAAGTATTTCGGTCCTGTGAGTGTGTGGAATGTTGGTGTTGTTTAGTGTAAGCTGTGGAGTTATGTGGTGTTCTTTTGTGTTGCTTGTTAGCAATGTGATGGTTGATTTTGTGGGTGCTACTTTGAGTGTGTGTGTGAGCAATTCTTGTTGTATACTATTTATGTATGTTTGTAGGTTATTTGTAGCGGTGTCGATGTTGTTGTGGGCAGAGATGGGTACAAAATACTTTAAATGTAATTAAATACCAAATACATTACTTCCCTAAAAAAGTATTTAAATACCAAATACATTACATATTTTCAAAATATATTTAAATACCAAATACATTACATCAAAAATGTATTTAAATACTTATCCAACCATATCATGCCAGAATTTTTTCTAAAACCTATCTCTTGGTAACATTAGTTTGATATCTATTAGACTTTATAAACATATATGCATAACTCATAAGTAGGGCAATTTTTTATTGAACTAAAAACAAAATTGACTTTATTGACCTAATAAATATGTACCATTAAATTATCTAATTTGACTTATTGTAAAGCAATTTTCGTGATTACAAACTATTAGTTGTGTAAGTTTAGTGATAAATTGTATAATCTATTTATAGATTGATACATAAAACTAATATATTATATAACACTCCACATGCAGTCAGTTAACATCTTTAAATACAATTATTCCACATCTTCATTATCCAACACCGCAATATAGTTAAACATTTTCGGATTTGAAGTTTCTCTTTGGCTAGGAGTTTTCGAAGAATCTAAAAACTTCTTTCGACTGATGCTGAGGTAGGTTGACATTTTAGTAGAACGTATAATGGAGATATAGCATTCCTGGTCATCAAAATTATATCCTCGATATCATTTGTTTGCAAACTCTTTTCGATATAATTTTTCATATTAACATCATAATCTCCAAAATATATGGTATTGACCGCTTCGTATGCTTCTTTGATAGTAAAATCTGTGCTCTCCATTTTTTCTAAAAGAGAACAATGAAGAGTATTGTTCTTGCAACTAAGAGCTGAAAACTTAACCCATCCGATTTGATGCCAGCTTTCGCTCTTTTAACGAGGATCCCGTTGCCCTCGAATCTTTCCACAATGTCTTACTTTTAGAAGATGCCTTGCGTAATAAAACGCTGCATTCAACCAACTGGCCCATTTTAGTAACGATTGGATCAGGTGGCTTAGATGATTAGAAAGATTGTATTTTGTTTCAGGGAGCAAATTGTTATCTGGCAGTTGAGGCTAAGAAATGTATTTAAAAGTGTATTTTCAAATAAATACTCTTTTAAAGTATTTAAATACACACCGAAAAAAGTATTTATAACTATTACAATACAAATGTATTTAAATACTGCCCATCTCTGGTTGTGGGTGAATATTAGTGATGTCATCTGCACATGATGATAATGTAAGCTTGTTATCTATGGGTGTTGGAATGTCATGCATGTATAAATTCAATAGTGTTGGAGAGAGAACAGCCTTGAGACCCCACGTTCGGAAAAAGCTTGTTTTTGGATAACTTGCCATTAAAAATGTGACATGTATCTTCCTGAAAGATAATTGCTCAGCCACATTTTGGTGCTATTGTGCATGTTAGTTGAGTATTTTATTTATGAGTGAAGCGTGGGATAATATCAAATGCTTTACTAATGTCTATTGTAGCCAGAGATGGGCAGTATCGCGAGATACTTTTGTATTGGTAATGGTATCGCCTTAGCTACTTGATCGATGTATCGTTAAGGTCATTTTTAAATGTATCTAAAAAAAAAGTGGATTCATGATACTATTACTACTATCAGTTATTTGCATGAATGTAAGTAAAATTGTAAGAAGTTGTATAATCTGCAAATTTTCTGAACATTTTTTTTTTTCAAATAATATGGTTAAGTTATAATGTTGAAGGGATCTGATATTACAATTATATCAATGATATGTTAATATTTTCCGCGCCGTGCATGCACAGAAATATTTCTCTTTCCAAAGCTATTAACCCCTTAGATGCGTAATTTCAATACAGAAGCGCGCTACGCTGTGCGCAATTTTCACCCAACGCGCAATGCATCCATGATTATTTAGTATATATTAATTAGGTATACAATAGTAAAACATGTGCTGCTATTTATTGTTCAATAAAACTGGAACAATCGATGACAATTTATGTAAATATATCTAAAAACAACCTTGAATAAGGGGTGAATAACACTAACACGTCATCATGAGTGAACACATTGGCGTGTTTGAACACGTATTATGCTGGTATACTTGCGCACTGTTTCAACTTCCACAGCAAAGCCTATCCGATAAGATGTTCTGCCAACTGGTATTTGTTAAGGGCAATTACTCGTTGTGAAATCAATAATAATCATCTTAAAGGGGCAGATCCCCTACAATTTCTTATGTTCCTCGTTAAAAGTTTATAACATTTAAGTTTTTCTGCGAGCAAACTTCGTATAAAATACTTTTTTCTTAATTGAATTGATCGTTTTTTAACACCCAATGTACAAAGTAAAAATTTATTTACATATTAGTAAGATTTGTTCATTCTTATAGTAATGTATCGCGATACATGTATCGGTATCGCTTTAGCCATCTATAAAGTATCGATGTATCGGTATCGCTTTAGACGATTTTAGTGTATCGATGCCCATCACTGATTGTAGCTAATAGTGTACGTTGAGCTGGTCGTCTGGAGTTAATGCCATCCATGATGTGCTGGGTGAGGTTAGTGAGTAATGTCGTGGTTTGAGTGGTGAGGTCTGAATCCATGTGTTCAGAAAAGTTTGAAGATTAACCAGAAGGCAAATTATATTAAATTCAACAAAATTAATATTATATGGGTGACTTGATCTTAAAATTAAGTACAACAAAAAGAAATTTAAGGGACTTCCTTTTAGCTATTGTATTCAAATCTATGATTTGATCCCGATATCTTAGATGATAAAATATAATGTTGAAACAATCAAAATAGGTACGATACTATGGTCTAAAAATTTGCTGATATTTAGTGCAAGGGTACGGACGACTCTTCCAGGTGTTGCAGAAGAGTCCTCTACTCCATAGAGGGGTAGAGGGATGCAGCCCACTCTGCTTCTCCTTACCTTCTTCCCAAGGAAGACTCCTCCGAAATTGTTACTTTATTTACCTTGGGGCTAATTTTAATTTAATACGAGTAGGTAGCTAGATTTATGAGTAATTGTAAAATTTAATATAACAGAACCACGAGTAGATTCTAAAAGCTGATTTCCAGCTTTAATATTTCATTGTTTGGTTTTGAAAATCTTTGAATTAACAAATTGGCCAGATAAAAATTTGCAATATTGAACTTAAGGCAAAAGTTGCCCGTGATAGTTCAATACGAGTCTATGAAACTAAATATGAAAATATATTTGGCCGAAATTTGATTTTACACGAGATCCTTATTAAGAATCTGCATAAATTTAATTACCCTACCTCGCTCCAAAATCCAAGAATATGGAAAATGTCTGCTTTTGTTGCCCTTTATTTGAAGGGAAGACTGTTCGAAAACCTGCGGGTCGTATTATAAGTTTTGTAAAATGGATTAAGTTTAGTTAGGACTTACCCTAACTGATCATACTTTAAATTTAAGTAACCTGGCCAAATTAGGTCGGTTATGGTAATATAAATTTATAAATATTCATCTATATACTAAATTTAAAATAGATCATAGCCTAACAAGGCTTGTTGTCTGGGCGAATTAGCCCTAAACAACAAATGTCAGAGTTAACTACGAATCATTGAAATGACTACAGTAGTAAAGTATTGAGGAATCTCCAGTTTATTTTCACGGTTATGACTGCTGGAATTGATAATAAAGTCATTAATGAGAAGTACCGTTTTAGTATAATGCATCAAGTTTGGCTCAAAAATCCTTACCTTCACCATTTAATTCCTTCTTGGTTCAGTGACTGCTCCTGTTTGAAAATCTTAGGGTCGTGACTAAGTTATTCACGACCAGGGGCCCCGTATTTCCTTTCCGCCGTCGTTGTGGTCAAATTCTTTGTTTTACCCCTCCATGATCTTGTAGTCTTGCATGAAGAAAAATTTATAACTGCGATAGGGGTTGCTTGCACGGCAAAATTCTTCTTGTCCGGAAAACTAAGTCGGAGAGAATCTCACTCAACTGAACCACCCTGAAGTGTACTCTGCTGAACTCTATTCAACTCTGGCTATTTTTCGACGCGTCTTCTGCTTTTCAATTCTGCCTCTTCTGCGCAGATTGTTGCGCATTTCCTGGAAAGGGAAAAAATTCTCCCACAATATTTATTATTTTTTATGGCTCCTCTTTTTCTTGTAGGTATTGATGGTGATTTTAAATTTCAGGTTAGGATGTTAAAGCCTCTAAGATGCATGAGCTTTGTAAATAAAACAAGCCTTATTAAGCATACAATTAATTTTCTAATTTAATCTGAGGTTTGTTTTGTTTTGTACGGTACGGTACGGTACCGTACCTTTTAAGGTAGAAAAACTTGAGCCATTTTAAGAATTATACAATAAAAAATTTGCATGATGTGCTGCGTGAGGTTAGTGAGTAATGTCGTGGTTGAGTGGTGAGGTCTGAATCCATGTTCAGTAGGTGATAGTGGTATGTGTGGGTTGGTGATTTGTAAGATTAGTCTTTCTGTTACTTTGGAAGGTGTGCATAGTAAAGTAATGGGTCTATACGAAGCTGGTTCTGTTGGATTTTTGTTTGGTTTGAGTAGTGTAATAACTTTACCTTGTTTCCATATGTCAGGAATAATAGTGTTGGTATAAATATGTGCTGATGTTTGTGAGAGTTAGTATTCCCTGTGGGCCCAAGTGTTTAAGGTGTATGTTAGATCTGTTGTCTGGTCCAGTAGCCTTCGAATTCAATAATTTTGACGATCTTGGTGGGCTGGTCTGTATTGAAGGGCGTAATGGTCGTGTCGAGTCTGTAGATTTTCTTTTGTCTGGCTGTTTGTCTGTCTGCGTGTTTCTGGTTGTTGTCTCTGTTTAGGTGACTTAACCTTGCGTAGTAATTAACTAGAATGTTAGCTTGTGTATATGTTGGGATATTATTTTGGCTGCGACAGATAACCGCGTGTGAGGTGTGAATGCCGCTGTTAGAGTGGGTAATGCTGTTTATAGTCTTGTGTAGCCTGGATGTATCTGTGGAGTGGTTTAATGTTATGAATTCCCTAAATGCTTCTGTTTGTTTTTCTTTAAGTTTGTTATTTATTTCTGTGTTGAGCTGTTGTATCTGCTCAATTTATTATTGTTGTTACTGTAGATGTGATTCGAGTTGTCCAATTATTTCCTTTATATATTTTGGATTATTATTATCATTATTATCATTATTAGCTATTAAAAGTAATTATTATAGAAGATAATTTTAATGTTGGTTGATTGGTTGTTCCGTTTTACGTCCTTCGTCCAAATGAGGACAGACGGACGCCAACGCCACCAGCAGATAAGCCTTTTTAAAAAAGAGAACTGGCTTCTGCAAATAAATCGCGTGCAATGAGTGGCTCTTCACTGCACCCCCCTACCAGTGGCGTATTAAGATTTACGGGCCCTGCGGCCAAAATATTCTCGGGACCCCATCTCCCAATGTAATAACACAATTGTCAGGACTACCAAAATAATCTACAGCAAAACATACATTTAAACCATCAAAACACGATGATTTGAGTGAAAACATTCTAATCAGAAAAAGGGATGGGATTCCTTGAACCTACAGTATTGTAAGGCGATTGCAGTTGTAAATAGTGGAAATCGAAAAATGACTACTTCGGAATAGCCATATAATGCATTTATGAACTCTAGATATTGTTCGAGAAGTAAAATAAAAATCATAAATGAATAATAAATTATAAGAGTACCTCTCCAAATGAGAGATCGAAGGACCACCTATACGATTTAGAGTGGTTGTCGGAAGGCTGCGGACAGGAACCTGTAAAAAAGTGTAACGTTCCTAATAAGGGAAGAAAAGCTAAATTAAAAGCCTAACTATAAAGTATTGTGATTTAGTTTGCGATGTTATACAATTGGTTGTTCCACAATATATACCGCTAGGCAGATTAAGTTCGTGAATTGCAATTAACTCGTTTCACGCTCATAACCCCAGTCGACCTGTCGAAGGTTCAACTTGACGAACGTTAATGAAATTCACACTTAATCTAAATAGCTATCCCCGGATAGTTCTTGTGTAAGACAATCCACAATGGCGTTTTCAAACATTTGGGTCAATGATTAACACCCGGGTGTGTGTGTGTGTGTGTGTGTGTGTGGTATATATATGTATATATATATATATATATATATATATATATATATATATATATATATATATATATATATATATATATATATACAGGGTGTCCCATAAGTCCGGCATCATAGGAAAAATAATAAAAAAGGGAAAACAAAAGCTTTATTTACAGAACGTGCTCAGTATGTCCACCATTGTTTTCAATACACAAATTCAGACGTGATACCCAGTCAGCAAGCACACGGTGAATGATGTCAGGAGTAATGGTGTTACATGCCCCAATAATGCGCTGCCGCAAATGTTCAACACTCCTAATTTTCTCTGCGTATACCAGCGCTTTCAAGTGGCCCCAGAGATAAAAATCTAGTGGCGTGAGATCCGGGCTTCTAGCTGGCCATTCCACAGGCCCTCGACGTCCTATCCAATGACCAGGGAATTGTTGGTACAGGTATTCCCTTACTTGGGTGCTGTAATGTGCAGGAACGCCGTCTTGCTGGAACCATATTGGGAAATTTCCTTCTTCGTTCAAGACACTGGGAAATGCTTCTTCCTTGAGCATACGTAGGTAGGTGCCTCCAGTGACATGTTCATCGAAAAAGAGGGGCCTATGATGCGATCCTTCCAAATGCCACACCATACCATCACCCGAGATGCACCTTGTTCCTTTGAAGAGGTATACCAGAGGGTTGTTTTGAGACCAGTAGC
Source organism: Bathynomus jamesi (assembly GCA_023014485.1). Taxonomy (NCBI): domain Eukaryota; kingdom Metazoa; phylum Arthropoda; class Malacostraca; order Isopoda; family Cirolanidae; genus Bathynomus; species Bathynomus jamesi. The sequence continues at coordinate 31,301 of JAJOZX010016383.1, read as the reverse complement.
GGGTGTTCTGTCGATTTACCTCACTATTTCCGTAAAAAACAGCCTCGTCACTGAACCGAATGTTGGACGGGAAATTGGCATCCCGAGCATATTGTTCCGTAGCCCATTCACAAAATTCCATCCGCCGGTCGGGATCATCTTCGCTTAATTTCTGTAGGATCTGAAGTTTATATGGATGCCATTTGTGAGCCTGAAGAATGTGATGGATGCTACTTTTCGACACTCCTGTCTCGACGGACAATACAATCGCCGAAGAGACTTATTGGGACTTCTGTTAAAATCAGCCAGGATAGCAGTCGCTGTATCATCGTCAGTGGACCTCCTTGAAGGTCCACTGCATGGTTTATCTTCTATGGATCCTGTTTCCTTAATAGCTTTGGAAAGAGAAATATTTCTGTGGATGCGCGGCGCGAAAAATATTACTAACATGATATCATTGATATGTATGATATAATTGTAAATATCAGATCCCTTCAACATTATAACTTAAAACCATATTATTTGAAAAAAAACAGAAGTTCAGAAAATTTGCGGATTATACAACTTTTTACAATTTTACTTACTATTACTTTCAGTTATTTGCATGAATGTATCGATGAATCGATTTTTTTCTATACATTTAAAAATGACCTTAGCGATACCGATATATCGATCAGGTAGCTAAGGCGATACCATTACCGATACAAAAGTATCGCTCGATACGTAACGCCGATATATGTATCGCGATACTGCCCATCTCTGGCTACAATAGACATTAGTAAAGCATTTGATGCTATCCCACGCTTCCCTCTCTCAAACAAAATACTCAACACAAACATGCACAATAACACCAAAAGGTGGCTGAGCAACTATGTTTCAGGAAGATACTCGCATGTCACATTCAGTGGCAAATCATCCAAAAACAAGCTTTTTCCGAACGGGGTCCCTCAAGGCTCTGTTCTCTCACCAACACTGTTCAACTTATACATGTATGACATTCCAACACCCATAGATAACAAGCTTACATTATCATCATATGCGGATGACATCACTAACATACACCCACAACAACATTGACACCGCTACAGATAACCTACAAACATACATAAATAGTATACAAGACTGGCTCACACACAATAGACTCAAAGTAGCGCCCACAAAATCAACCATCACCTTGCTAACAAGCAACACAAAAGAACACCAGATAACTCCACAGCTTACACTGAACAACACCAACATTCTATACACTCACATCATTATCTTTTGTAGACCACATTCAGGACATTAAAAACAAATGTACGTCAAGACTTAACATGCTTAGGGTACAAACAGGCACAAACTTTGGACACCAGCAGGAAACAACATCACTCATATACAAACAATATATTCTCTTAGTTATGGACTATGCTAGCCCATGGTGGGCACCCATTATCTCAAACACACACATAAACACTACAGACAATACAAAACAACACACTTCGTATCATTACAGGATGTACTCAAACATCACCAATAGAACATCTGCACACAAAAACAAAAATACAGAAAATTAGGGAACATTTAAACATGAGGGGAACACAGTTCATGCAACTTCATGGCAGCAGCGACAACTAACCCACAACACCCTTGCCACTATATGTACAATCATGCACCATTAAGGCACCACCAGAGACACATTATAACCAAATACTCCATTCCATACCACGCCCCACAGATATCACACAGTACAGAAAACACATACACACACACACCTAACCCACAAAGCACTGACACGACTCAGTCCGAATGCAGTCGTAGGTGCGAAGCCGCCACCCATTGAGAGGTCAGAGACCAGCCTGAGCAGATCGGATCGAGTTAACCTAGCACGATTCCGATGTGGACATCACCCCAACTTACAGACATATATCTCACAACCATGCGATTTACTATTTCTATGGTTGAACAGTATCCATGTTTGAGCCATTGGAAGTTCGCTGTAAAAGAGCGAATGTCCCTTAACTGTGCCTCTCTAATTCGTCTACTTTAATTTCTCCCCAAATAATGACTTATACGGTACGTACAGAGTAAATCGCTCTGACATCATAAAGTACTTAGTTTCCTTCACGTTTCGATCACGTGCTTAGTATGAGGCTATCCTTAGTATTCAATGTATGGTACATTCTTTAATACTAATAAAAACTTTACTATCTATGTCATTATTTATATGTTGTGTCCTGTCTGCTGTTATGCAATGTAAATATTATTCAACCATACTCATTCATACATCCATGTTCCTTCTTGACCGCTATCCTTTATTAATTTTATTACTTATGCATTCATTTACCTATTGTCTACCTATGCCCTATCGACCTATCAGTCTATGTTGACTCGTGTCTATATTACGCACACAACCTATTGTGTGACAACCGATATGTGTACACTACTTTGTGCAGTCGTACATGTCCCTTGACGATCATGATTATGTACATGTAAACACGTCCATGTAAGTTATATTCTTTATACTTTTTCTTTTAATTATTTCACCTCTCGCAAGATACTCGTTAATGCTGACTGAGCGTTCGAATTCCGATGTCGTCGCCAAAAGCAAGCATCTGAATTCGAAAATCTCCTCTCTTGCTTCTGCTCCCAATTTATAACGTTAAAAGGTTATGTTATATTATTGTAATATACTGTATTGTTTCCATACCAGATCACTGGTTCGTTATCTGCTTCCGTCACATAGTCATCCACGTCCTCATTATTGTACTTACTATTTCTACCTAATTGTCATTCAAATTCTATATACTTGTGTATTACATTAGTGAGCCTGTAGTGAGCCTGTGTACTTTCAATGGGAAGTACACCGTATCTTTCCCCCGTTTTCCTCATCGCTGGCTTTTAGACTTTCAAACCATGATAACCAACCATTCTTCTAATAATATTTGACATAATTTGGCGTAATTATTGTTAACTATAAATATATAACATTGTTTTAATCCCCTTTAAATTATAGAACAACGGAGAACTCGCCTTCATTATTTAAATTGTATTACCTATTCAGATTACTTCAGTATTACATATGTCAATTAACAAATTGCTAAAATTGTAATTAACGGTAATTAATGCACTTAATATAATGTAATTTATGTACTTAATGTACTCGGTACATGTCGGCCCCCGACATTATGTCGCCATCCAAAAGTGTATACCTTACAAAAATTAATATTTTTTTTTGTTAACTTTTTGCTTAAATTATGCCTAACGTCAGAATTCTTCAGCTCTCCAGCTAAAGTGGGAGCTTAACCTTCAAATGCATTCCCCCAAAATTTAGACTTATTTATTTCTTGTATTGTAAATTAGATGATTCCTGCCTGAGCCTTTACCCGACGAGGCTGAACCCCCCTCACTTTAAATTCCTGCCTTAGACTTTACCCGAGGAGGCCGAGCCCTCGCCTCGCCTAAAATTCTTGCCTGAGCCATTGATACCAGAGGTTGCACCTCTCCCCCTTTAAATTCCTGCCGGGGCCGTTGCTACCAGAGGTGGCCCCTCTCTCACTTTAAATTCCTACCTGGGCCTTTGTTACAAGGGGTTGCACCCCTCTCATTTTTAATTCCTGTTTGAGCCGTTATCGTAAGAGGCTGTAAATTCATTTCCCTCCTTCAGTGCCTCGTTCTGTATATACTTTGTGAAATAAAAACTATATGAGTGAACGAAAACTCCAATTTAGAAGTGAAGTGTTTCCATTCATCCCTTCGGGAAAAAAAACAAACTTGGTAGAAACTGTTTGTTGATGTTCGGATGCTCCTGGCTAAGGCCGAGCTTACCCAACGAGGACCACCTTCGTTGGATTATCCAAAGTGCATTAACCCTAAAAAGTCGCCAGTGGGCAGTGGCTCGCGAACGCGCGTGACATATAAATACAGACTAGACAATTTCACAGACGACACCTGCCACCTGTGCCAGAACACACCACAAACCATTGAATACATTATGACAGACTGTACCGCTCTAGCACAACATAGAACACAACACATCACCACTAGTGCGCTGAACCTCTGGTCCACTCCGGAGAGGGCGATCGGTTACCTGCATCCCGCTAGCTTGCTCGATCAGGGTGGGCTGATCGGCCAACCAACAACAGCAACAATAATAAATTGTATTGAGAATAAACTGAGTCATTATTCATATATACGAACTGTATTATCATGCAAATATGATTTCAAGTGATTTTAATTATATATTGTATAACATATATTTACAGTTGTAAATTGGGTAGTATAACTGATACAAATATTGACCCGTGCATAATTTTTTTTTTTTTTTGTCGTGACTAAAACCACAGATTTGACACTTACAGTATTTCCCAATGACATTCTTGAAAATATGTAAATAAACTTTTTCTCTTACAAATATTTCGGTATAGCATTCATTTTACATTAGAAAATGAATGAAAGAATTGTATGTGGAAAAAATTGTGCATCTCTAAATTCTGTAAAATATTTGAAAATGCTTCGTTATTTATTTTAATAAATAATTCTCTCATGATATAATTTAAGGGGTAACAATTTCTTTTCCCTACAAACTCTACATAACTTTAATAACTTCAATTCATGGATGTATGTTTTCTCACTTACTTTACACCTATACAATTTTGCAATGAAGAGAATTTTTGTTTTTGGTAAATATTAAGTTCATCAGGGGACACCAGTTTTTTTGATCCCTCATTGGCCGAAAGTTGGTGACGTAGAATTATAAAATAAATATTACATTATTTATTTTATAAGTAAATAATTTTGAATTTGTTAGCAAATGTGCAGATATCAAATTGTAGTTTCTTGTTAATATTTAGTCAACGCAACTTTTATTTGAAAGGAAAAAGTTTTATCAATGTTTTTCTTTTCATATCCACATGCTACTTTCTCTGCCAAATTTTACACTCTTTCAATCTGGGAGCAAGGCGCATAGGACAGACCAACTACTAGCCAGATCTAATGTTAACCCTATATTCAGAGGCGGATTAAGACACGTCGGAGCCCCTGGGCAATGAAGAATATTGGGGCCCTTTTCTATAACTTGTTATTTTAACAATACATGTACAGTACATAGTACATTTACACAAATTATATGTACGGTGCTCAGGCTAATTGAGAAACAAACTTAAAAGAACCTTAACACAGTGTATTTTGCCGTTTGCCAAAACCAAACAGTATTAAACAAACTTTACTTTAGGGCCTATAAAACAAAATAAAACAGGGAATTTGTCAGTTTGTGTAATCTGTCGTTTTTAATCAAAGAAGTTTGCGAAATCTCAATTATATTATCGAAACTCAGTTGATTGGGGGGGCCCTTCAAGCATGGGAGCCTGGGGCTTCAACCTCAATAACTTCAGTGATAATCTATCACTGCCTATATTGCATACATTTAGGTTCAGCATTCCTCTCTCTCGCACAGCGTTCAACTTCCATACGAAGTTTGGCTGAGACCTGTTTAGGAATCAGCCAGGAGATGGAATGACTGATTGAAGGTCGCAGCTTTGTTGCTTGAAATCAGCGGAAAGCAGCGTTAGGACACTGGCCACTTCATAACTTTGGTGTTACACTTATTATATATGGCAAACGATTAAATGAAAATGAAAATGTTTATTGGCAGACTATAGTCCATATGACAAATATTATTAATACAATGACAGTTCATATACTAAGGATAGAAATATATACAATTGATTAGAAATAATACTGCACTGTCGAAGTTAAGTGGAGCTACAGAGAGACATTTTCGTACCAAGAAGTCCATAGCTTAGAGGATAAATGGCAGGACTCATGGATAGCTTGGATGATCGGGTTGGTTGATTTTTTAATTCTTTGCATTATAGGCCTACTGTGTTGAGCACGTCTTGTTACCTCCGGGAAGTTCGGGACATTGCGGGTAGCAAACATTTGCGAAGCTGAGCATCTCGTGGGTAATTTATGTAAAAGTCTAAAAGACCTGTTGTACAGCAAATTTAGGGTTCTGCCAGAACCTTTTTTATAATTCACCCAGAATTGCTGTCCGTATATATTACTGCAGAAAGTACGAAAGAGTGTGTCTTTAGCTTCACTTGTATAGAATCAAAGTTCCTTTTGGTCATATTCACTTTAGCACACAGGCTTTGAGATTGTTTTCTTATATCCAAGTCATCACTCAAGGAGCTGGTAATAGTTTGACCCAAATACTTAAACTCTTGTACTTCCTCAATTACTTCACCATTCATTTTAAACCTTATATCAGCTGGCTGATTACAGCTTTTAGGATGAAATTGCATAACCTTAGTTTTTGTAACATTAAAAAGAATATCATGTTTCTGCGAATCCACTTACTGCACTTACATTTTAATGAGCAACACTTTGGATTCGTCACTCTCTTCGAGTAACACCTATCAAAATAATACTTACACGATACACTTTTTCTTTTTAATTAAGGTGCTACAACCCTGCTCGCGTATTAACATCTTTTTATTTTTCCTTTTTTAAGTCTCCCCGAAGAGAGATTACAAAATTTGAATCTAGTGCTGTGTGTTTCGTTACACTGCACTCGTAATATTAACGTATTTATTGTAAAACAAACTGAAAGCAGATGTTTTTCAAAAAACATTTTAAAATTCTAAAATCTCTGAGCTATATCAGTAATTTTTCTTAAAATTTAACTTAATGTTCAATGTTATTTAAAATTACAAAATTTAGGGTTAACAATTTTATTTAATTTTCTCTAAATATTTATGGAATAATTTGAATAAAATAAATTTAAGAATATATATTTACTTACTCTTCTTAAAGTATATTTGTGCAACAAATAAAAATTATATTTTCATTATACATTTCAGATATATGTTTATTTTTGGCTAAAAATCTGTAAAAAAAAAAACAATTTACATACGATTTCAACAAACTTTTGAACCTACTCATTAAAACATTACTCGTTATTTTTTTAAAATAGTAACTGTAACGATAACGGCGTTATATTTAGACTGTGGTAACTGCATTACATTTATAAAGTAACGAGCGCAGCACTGTGTGTGTATATATATATATATATATATATATATATATATATATATATATACAGTGCTGTGCTCGTTACTTTATAAATGTAATGCCGTTACCAGTCTAAATGTAATGCCGTTACCAGTCTAAATGTAACGCCGTTATCGTTAGTTACTATTTTTAAAAAATAACGAGTAACGGCGTTACCGTTACTTTTAATGAAATGTAAATATATTATATATATGCATAGGTAATTAGGTATATTATAATTTATATATACATAAAATATTATATTATATAAACATTCGCTTGTGCGAGTATGTGTTGGTTTGTATCAACTGGTTAATGCATATGCTATGAAATCTGTGCATGCCTTCATTGCGTTATCATGTCTTATAAGGCATAATATTTTCAAAAAAAGTGAAACAAAATTACTGCAAGATTTATTACTAGGAATTGCAACATAACAGAGGATGTAGCATACTATTGACACTAATTTACTAATGCTAGAATATACCAGGAAAGTTTAGTTTTGCAAAACAATAATACGAAATACTACAGAAATTAATTAAATGAGTTATTGTGCATGGCAATGATAATTGAAATTTATTAGCTAAATATACAAACTTAAGAACTATTATTCAAAAGCTCTTCATTGGCCTTTAAGAAAACAAGCTTCTCAAAAGTTACATCTAAGAGCAAGCCTCGTTTCGGACGCAGTATATCCTTCCCTACTGAAAAAACCCGCTCAAAAGCGGCACTAGATGGTATAGGAATGTTGTGGTGGATTGGTGTGACTAAACGTCTGCAGATCGACACCAAAAAAATACCTTAATAATAAAAAACTAATATTGATCTGGCAGCACTGGTTAGGGCGGATATGGCCGATATGCAGCGATGATGTTTTGGGATGATCATTAGCATTGCGATTATGGATGTAGTGTTGATTGTCGTTGTACTATTGTGAACTACTAGCTTATCTAGATATACTGATATAGCTATTGACTAACTAATAGACTGACAACTGCTAGACTAACGACTATTACTGGCTATCTAGAATATTGTCTGGAACTGTTGTTCTATACTTGAGGTGAGTCTATAATTATTTCGTTGTGTAACTTAATTCTGGTTATTGTACTGTATCTGTATATAATGTGTGAACCATAGCCTTACCTACCGGTCACTACAAGTGTTAAGTTTAATAAACATATTTTTAAAGTTAGTGGATGCGAAGGGTGCAGAGCTAACGTGCCGTGAAGGCCCAGATGAGAGGAATGACGAAACCTCTGTTGAACTTAGGTCCCTCCCTGCTCCAGGGTTCTTCGCCTTTTTACTTTGACAGTGCTGTCAGTGTAGGGGAGGTAGGGGAGAGGGTGGATGGGGGTAGGCTGCCAGCATGCCAACGGTCAACATACACACCTCGCTCATAGTGAAGGGACAAATTTTTAACGGTTAATGAATAATGAGTGAGGATCGAAAGAAACTAATTGCGAGCTACGATAAAAAAGTAACGAGTAACGACTAACGAATGCATTTCCCTAAAAAAGTAACGTCGTTACTGAAAGAGTTACTTGATTTGAAATGTAATGTCGTTAGCACTACCGTTACTAAAAGTACCGCGTTACGTAACGGCCGTTACTTGTAACGCGTTACTGCCCAGCTATATATATATATATTATATATATATTATATATATATATGATGCAAATCCACAAGGAAACAGAAAAATGATTCCAAGGCCTTTCGTGTATTCAGAAGTACACCTCGTCAGGGAATGTAGGGTGGAGGCAAGATGACCAAAAATATACAACGGGACAGAAAAAACAAATAGATTAACAGAAGATTAACAAGAGTTGATTAGAGACAAAAGGTATTTTAATAAGATATTGTCAATTTTATACATTCCCGCACTGTTATTGAAATTATTTTTAAAATCGATAAATACACTATCCCACTTAATACTATGATTACATCTATACATATAGTTAAACAATGCATTAGGATTATTTGCTGTTCTCCACGCGTATTTATGCTGTTATGCCGGGCTATTCTTTATTAAGCGTGATTTTACAGTATTATTATACTTAAAGACTACATTGATACCAACTGCTTTTAGTAAAGTCGGAAGATATCGAAAATTTACATGGTAAGGTAGGCTAAGGATATTTTTACGCTCAAATTCCTTTGCAGTTACACGATTATAATACCTATTCTTGGCTTTCCCAATGCAGTTATCTAAAAATGAAATAGGGTAACATAATTTAGTACCAATATTCATGATATTGCATAACTCGGAATCTAAAAATTTAGGACTGACAACTCTCAATGCTCTAAGAAACATAGCAGAGAAAATAGAAGATTTAATCGGGTGATGATGGTCGGAATAAAGATGCACATAAGAGTTATTATTAGTAGGCTTACGATAAACTTCAAATTTGAACTAATTAAAGCATCTCCAAATTTTTAGATCCAAAAAAGATAAGCTTCCGTCATTTTCTTTTTCAACCGTGAACTTAATAGATGGGACTAAAATATTGAGCCTACCAAGAAATAAGTTAACATCCGATAATAAAAACCCACTCTAATAGACAGTTTATTTCTACAACAGTTTCGATGCCCGCTGGCATCCTCTTCGTTTTTCTGTATCCACCCGAAGAGGATGCCAGTGGGCATCGAAACTGTTGTGAAAATAAACTCTGACTATTAGAGTGGGTTTTATCATCATATTTTGACCACTTAGAAAAAAGTGAAGTTTTTTGCATAAGTCAACATCCAAATTATTAGGCCAAAGGCGTAAAATATCATTCATATACCTGTACCAAACAAGGTTAAAATTAACAATAGTAGGCAAAATTCTGCTTTCAAAAAATTCCATATATTAATAAGTTAACCAATACCGGTGAAGGAATTCCCATCGCCAATCCAAACGACATAGCATAAAACTTATTTTCAAACTGAAATTTACGATCTTTGACGCAAAGCTTAATTAACTCAATAAGAGTGTTGTGTTGCACAGGGAAAGAATATTCAGAGATCTTATCTTCTAAAAAATCAAGTCGGTCATCAACCGGGACTTTTGTGAATAACGAGCATACATCAAAACTTACCAGTTTGACATTGGGTCATTAGGAAACTTCAATTTGTCAATAAGATCCATGGTATTTACAATATGTGACTTGGAAATAGAGCCAACTAAAGGCGTTAATAAACTAACTAACCATTTAGATAGCTTAGAAGTTACGGAGCCTACTGAACTAACAATAGGCCTTATTGTAAATTTCAGTTTGAAAATAAGTTTTATGCTATGTCGTTTGGATTGGCGATGGGAAATCCACTTTCGCCGGTATTAGCTAACTTTATAAGGAATTTTTTGAAAGCAGAATTTTACCTACTATTGTTAATTTTAACCTTGTTTGGTACAGGTATATGGATGATATTTTATGCCTTTGGCCTAATAATTTGGATGTTGACTTATTTCTTCGTAGGCTCAATAATTTAGTCCCATCTATTAAAGTTCACGGTTGAAAAAGAAAATAACGGAAGCTTATCTTTTTTGGATCTAAAAATTCGGAGATGCTTTAATCAGTTCAAATTTGAAGTTTATCGTAAGCCTACTAATAATAATTGTTATGTGCAATTTGTGCATCTTCATTCCGACCATCATCCCCCGATTAAATCTATTTTCTCTGCTATGTTTCTTAGAGCATTGAGAATTGTCAGTCCTAAATTTTTAGATTCCGAGTTATGCAATATCTGAATATTGGTAATAAATTATGTTACCCTATTTCATTTTTAGATAACTACATTAGGAAAGCCAAGAATAGGTATTATAATAGTGTAACTGTAAAGGAATTTGAGCGTAAAAATATCCTTAGCCTACGTTGCCATGTAAATTTTCAATATCTTCCGACTTTAATAAAAGCAATTGGTTTCAACGTAGTCTTTTAAGTATAGTAATACTGTAAAAATCACGCTTAATAAAGAATAGCCCGGATAATCTGGTTGGTTGTGTATTCGATCGGATGGACACAATGTGACTGAGTGTGTATATATGCTGTAGGCCAAACGGGTAAAACCTTAGATATTAGGGTAAAACAGCAAATAATTGTAATGCATTGTTTAACCATATGTCTAGATGTAATCATAGTATCAAGTGGGATAGTTCTAAAGTGCTCGTTAAAAACAGATATATAATTGAAAGGAATATTCTAGAATGTGCATTTATCCATTTTAAAAATAATTTCAATAACAGTGCAGGAATGAATAAAATTGACAATATCCTGTTAAAATATCTTTTGCCTCTAGTCAACTCTTGTTAATCATGTGCTAATCTTTTTGTTTTTCTGTCCCGTTGTACATATTTTTGTCATCTCGCCTTCTCCCTTCATTCCCTGACAAGGTGTACAGTACTTCTGAATACACGAAAGGCCTTGGAATCATTTTTCTTTTTCCTTGTAGGGTTTGCATCATTCATTCATTTCACGTGTTTGTGAAATTTATCCCGTATATATATATATATATATATATATATATATATATTTAAACTGCAAAGAACACGCAGTATAATTAACGTGTATATATATATATATTACATACATACATACATATACATATATATATATATAATACATATATATATATATAATATAATCTATTATACATATATATATATATATAATATATATATATATATATATATATATATATATATATATATATATATATATATATATATATCTCACAGATTTTGCTAAAGCTTTCGATAAATGTGACCATGGTATAATAGCACATAAAATTAAATATATGGGAATAACAGGCAAAGTGGGAAAATGGATCTGCAACTTCCTTAGAGATCGTCTGCAGGTCGTCAAAATTCAAGGTATATCATCATCAGAATCGGAAGTACGCAGCTCAGTACCACAAGGGACAGTACTGGCCCCACTCCTGTTCATTATCATGCTGACAGACATAGACAGCGGAGTAAACAGCAACAGTATAGTAACATCCTTTGCAGACGATACAAAGATCAGCAGCAAAATCAGCGATGTACATGACGTGGAGGCCTTGCAGAGGAACACGAACAAAATATACAAATGGTCAGAAGACAACATGTCATTCAACGCCGAGAAATTTCAGCTCTTGAGATATGGTAGAAAAGAAGAACTTAAACAGACTGCATATTATGCTCCAGATAGACAGGAAATTCAGAGAAGCACGAAAGCGATCGATCTCGGGATAATAATGACAGATGATGCGAAATTCGAAACACAAAATCAGATAGCGATAAATAAAGCAAAAAGAGTCGCCGGACAGGTACTAAGGACGTTCAAGAGAAGGGACAGGACAGCAATGATTCCCCCGCTAAAAACACTGATTATACCAAAACTTGAATACTGCTCAGTTTTGACGTCCCCATATAAAAAGGAAGAAACTAATAAACTAGAAGAAACGCAAAAGCATTTCACAACCAAGATTGATGTCTGCAAAGAACTCAACTACTGGGAAAGACTACGTAAACTAAATCTGTACTCACTGGAAAGAAGAAGAGAGGTACATCATAATCTACATATGGAAAATGATCGAAAAACTGGTACCAAACCTAAAACTAAACCCAATTACCATTCAAACAGCACTGGAAAATAGGAAAGGCAGAATGTGTAGTGTTCCCAAATTAAAGGCCCGACAAGGGACCTCCTCAACCCTGAAGGAAAATAGCTTGGTTGTCAGAGGGCCAAGACTTTTCAACCAGCTTCCTAAGGACCTCAGAAATGTAACGGGGGTCAAAGGTGAAGTCTTCAAGAAAAGACTGGATACCTGGCTATGTAAGGTGGAGAGCGCAAGAAAGCAACTCGCTCCTCCACCAGGCCAGACCTAGAAGCGGGGCCACCAGCTTGACCTCCGTGTGAAGAGACCAACGCACGAAACAACATAAGGTTCATAAGGTAAGGTGTATATATATATATATATATATATATATATATATATTATATATATATATATATATATATATATATATATATATACAGTACTGTACATATATATATATATGGACTATAGTCTGCCAATAAGCCTTTCATTTTCATATATAATATATATATATATATATTAGTGATGGGACGATTAATCGGAATCGGAATCGAGAGAATTGTACCATGATTTCCGATTCTTAAAACGATTCTTTAACTTTTAATTGAACCAGTTTTGCAATGTAAACTTTAAAATTTAAATGAAAGAGGATAACAAATGTTATTTTTATTGTATTGTAGCTATACATTAAAACATGTATATCCATGATGTGTAATCAAGAAGATTAAAATGAATTGTTACAACTTACAGTTGATTTTTTTTTAAACCAATCATTATAATTTATAATTTATATTACCATACTCATAATGTAAATAGTTAATCTTACCAGAGTAAAATATGACAATTTCCAGAAAAACAAGTATAGAATTATATTTAAAAATATTGAGAATCGGAATCGGAATCGAGAATCGTATCGGAATCGAGACTTTTTAGTGGTATCGGAATCGTTAAAAATTTTGGTATCGTCCCATCACACTATATATATATATATATATATATATATATATATGTTAAACACAGACCGTGCATGGAACAAGGAACTCTTCTGGGAAAATTAAATCCACTATAGTCCGAATAAGTAATGGTAAATGACAAATACCATAGTTTTTTTCCTTTTTCATGATTTTAGCCCGACGTGGGCAACGGGTCTCTCGCAAAGAGATCCCATAAATATAGCTTCCTCACCAGCTATCTGCAAAGCAGACAGGATCCAGCTTTGGGACGTGGATCTAGGGTTAAAGCAAGCCTAGATCCCTACACTCAGAACTCTATATAAGTAAAAGACTCGTTGCATTCACGTCGTGTTGAATAAATCAAAGAAAAAGGGGGTAACTATTGTATTTTTAGCCAAAAAAAACAAAACTTAAACCTCAACGGGACATTGAGCGTCCACTTTTCAAGGCACGAAACACGTCCGTTTAGTCCGTTTGTGTATACTAAACGGACGTGTTTCGTGCCTGAAAAGTGGACGCTCAATGTCCCGGTTGAGGTTTAAGTTTTGGTTTTTTGGCTAAAAATACAATAGTTACCCCCTTTTTCTTTGATTTATTCAACACGACGTGAATGCAACGAGTCTTTTACTTATATAGAGGTTCTGAGTGTAGGGATCTAGGCTTGCTTTAAACCCTAGATCCACGTCCCAAAGCTGGATCCTGTCTGCTTTGCAGATAGCTGGTGAGGGAAGCTATATTTATGGGATCTCTTTGCGAGAGACCCGTTGCCCACGTCGGGCTAAAATCATGAAAAAGGAAAAAAACTATGGTATTTGTCATTTACCATTACTTATTCGGACTATAGTGGATTTAATTTTCCCAGAAGAGTTCCTTGTTCCATGCACGGTCTGTGTTTAACATATAATGTTCTCAGGGAACCATTCTGAGTTTGTGTATACTAAACGGACGTGTTTCGTGCCTTGAAAAGTGGACGCTCAATGTCCCGGTTGAGGTTAAGTTTTGGTTTTTTTGGCTAAAAATACAATAGTTACCCCCTTTTTCTTTGATTTATTCAACACGACGTGAATGCAACGAGTCTTTTACTTATATAGAGGTTCTGAGTGTAGGGATCTAGGCTTGCTTTAAACCCTAGATCCACGTCCCAAAGCTGGATCCTGTCTGCTTTGCAGATAGCTGGTGAGGGAAGCTATATTTATGGGATCTCTTTGCGAGAGACCCGTTGCCCACGTCGGGCTAAAATCATGAAAAAGGAAAAAAAACTATGGATTTGTCATTTACCATTACTTATTCGGACTATAGTGGATTTAATTTTCCCAGAAGAGTTCCTTGTTCCATGCACGGTCTGTGTTTAACATATAATGTTCTCAGGGAACCATTCTGAGTTTGTGTATATATATATATATATACTGTATATAATCCGGTTTTTTGCGAAATCAGTCTTTTGGCAAATTCTCCGGTCAGTTTGCAAAGAAACCAAAACAATAGTAATTTTACAAAATGACCTTAAATGTTGGATAATTTTGCAAAAACACAAAAATCGGTCAATTTTCAAAATCACCAATAATCTTGTCGGTGTATTTGCAAAATCTCTTGTTCTAATATTGTAGAACATTCTAGTTCCTAACCTAACCTAAACACAATGACACTGTTGGTTAGGTTAGGAGCTAGAAGGTTCTACAATATTAGAACAAGAGATTTTGCAAATACACCGACAAGATTATTGGTGATTTTGCAAATTGAACGATTTTTGCGTTTTTGCAAATTTATCAAACATTTAAGGTCTTTTTGTAAAATTACTATTGTTTTGGTTTCTTTGCAAACTGACCGGAGAATTTGCAAAAAGACCAATTTCGCAAAAAAAAAAAAACATATATATATACACTTTAAAATATATATACAGCATACTACTTAAAACGGATTAACTGCAGGACTCTTATTGTAATATCACTTTTATTCAGACTTTCCAACGAAACACGTGTACCGTCACACTGGGCAGGAAAACACACACACACACACACATATATCAGTGATGTAGTCGAGACCACCAAGTCCGAGACTGAGACCGAGACCTGATCCTGTGAGACCAAGATCGAGACCGAGATCAAAGGTTCGAGATCGAGATCTACCTTCCGAGATCGAGACCCTTAAAATTCGAGACCGAGATCGAGACCAAGCTCATGCCCTTTCAATTTGTTTTACACTACTATGGAAATTAGACTATGTTAAGTATATTAATAAACTAATAACTACTTTCTCAGATGTAGTGTGTTGAATGCAAAAAGTGTAGCCTATAAATTAACAAATGAATATATATATATATATATGCACTAGAATCACAAAATAACACGACCTTATTAATAAGCAAACAACCACAAGGAAAAGGAAACACAAAGTCCGAGCGCTTTCGTGAATATATCACGAAAGCGCTCGGACTTTGTGTTTCCTTTTCCTTGTGGTTGTTTGCTTATATATATATATATATATATATATATATATATATATATATATATATACACGTACTTTTTATTTATTTACTTCTTTTATATCTGTTACAGAAGGTTTAATGAACGTACCCACGACCCAGTTTGACTTGTGCATTTATTTAAAGCATGATAGGTGCTTATTACACTTAAGGAACATCAGCATGCTCAGAAGATCTGCTGAAGTTCGACTTCTGTGGGGTAATTATCCCTTTTCTGGTGCCAAAACTTTATTGGAGAGCAGTTGTCTAAAATATGAGATTCATCGATCTCTAAGAGGTACCGCCGCAACTGTTCCCTGCGATTCAAAATCTTCCCAGTTTGAACGTTCTTCTGCTTGGACCGATAGCTTTCATATTTTGCCATTAGTCTCGGAACTTTGGTTTGACTCTTTTATTTCGTCATCGCTGCTGTGAGAATGAGCACTGTTTTTCTGTATCTGATCATTCTCCGTGCTTGAGTTTCCTGTATAGCATTTTTCCAACACCATTTCTATGAAAAATAAATTGACATATCGGTACTATAAACAGAGGTATGGCAATTAGCATAAGGTCTAAATAATATATATATATATATATATATATATATATATGATACACACAGACAGTGCATGGAACAAGGAACTCTTCTGGGATAATTAAATCCACTATAGTCCGAATAAGTAATGGTAAATGACAAATACCATAGTTTTTCTTTTCATGACTATAGTGGATTTAATTATCCCAGAAGAGTTCCTTGTTCCATGCACTGTCTGTGTGTATCATAAAAAACTCAGGGGATCATTCTGAGTTCATTCCCATATATATATATATATTTAGGAGAAATCCAATGACAAGGAGAAATGTAAATGCCATGAAAAGGCTTCTTTATTGCGCAACGTTTCGAGCAATACGCTCATCTTCAGGCTGTTTAATAACAATGTGAAATTAAAATCAATATTGAATGAAAAACAAACAGAAATTTCTATAACCTATTCGTAAAGACAAATTTTAAAAGACTGAGAAAAGAGGGTTAAGTTCTAAGTTATACAGATTTACATATAAAAATTAAGAAGTTATTTTTAAATACATGTAGTAAATGTGAAATTAATACACTGGAAAAATTACCAATAGTACACTGGAACAATGGAGCTATCTACCTTACACAGCAGTATCCGAGGCCGACTAATTTGAGCAGAGGAAACGGGAACGAAGGATGGCGAGGGAGATAGGGGAAGGAGGGATTATAAGGAATTGGGGAAGGAGGAGGGATCATAGCAAATTGAGAGGGACGGACGATGAGTCAACATTCAGACTAGGGGACAATGCTTTAATGAAAAGGGATTCTAAAATTCTTAGTGAGTTGGGACAAGTATTACAACCAAGAATTTTAAAATTGTCTAAAGTGACATCAATTTTGCATTTGATGCTATGTTCACGAATGCTGGAGGCTTCCTTAGTTTTTAAAATTTTACCTGTTCGGCCACTTATTCCCATATGCGAATAAAATCTAGCCCTGAGAGAGCGAACAGTGCTGCCGATGTAATTCCCAAGGAGACACCTGGGGCAGGTAAATAAATATACAACACCGCTACGCAACGAGTCAGGGGTTCGATCCTTCGCTGAGAAAAAGCTACCTAAAGACGTTTTATTAATAAATATGATGCGGAAATCAGTATGATAAAAAAATTTCCTTAACAATTTTGTAAATTTAAGCTTAAATTCCTTATTCAAGGGACCCATTTCAGGTACCAAGAAATATTTTATATCCTTCGGCACTGTAATACATGGAAGTTGAGGGCTATAAACATTATTTAAGAAGGATCTAATTAGTTTGTCTACATATTGAACAGGAAAACTATTATTAGTAAAGTATGATCTTAGATTATTAAATTCATCATTAAGTAAGGTAAAATTAGAGGTCAAATTATATCCTCTGAACAGGAGAGTTTTAATACAAGACATCTTATAGTTGAAATCAGTAAAACTAAAAAAATTCATGCCCAAACCAGTGAAAGTGGGTTTCCTATAAACTGATGTAGTAATAGAATCACCGTTTTTCGAAATTAAAAGATCTAAGAAGGGGAGGGAGCCATTTTGCTCAGTTTCCATTGTATACGTTATATTGGGGTGCAAAGAATTTAGGAAGTTAAAGAATTGTTGCGCTTGTACCGCATTATCAAAGACTGCTATCGAATCATCAACGAAGCGTCGATAGAAAATTGGCTTGAGATGAGTGGGAGATTGTCTAAAAATTACACTTTCTAAATGAGTCATAAAAAAGTCAGCTGCTAACGGTCCGACTGGTGATCCCATCCCTACCCCATCAATTTGTTGGTAAACCTTATTGTTGAAAGTCCTTAAAGATAATAAAAAATGATACTTACTCTCAGTTGTTCGCATCTGGTGCTAATCTTGCTCAATTATACTGTCTGCCTAAAATCCATAAAGCTGGAACACCTCTCCGTCCTATTTTAGCTTCGTATAACTTACCCACCTTTCAATTGGCAAAATTTGTTGTTCGTCTCCTGTCCCCCTTTGCGAAAAATGTTTACACTATAAATAACTCGTTTGAATTCCAAAAAGAACTCCTGGGTAAAAACTTCGATTCAAAAAAGTTTTTTGTCAGTTTTGATGTAGTGTCACTTTTCACAAATGTACCTGTATCTGAAACTATTGCCATTATTTTAGATAGGGTTTTTAGCTCAGTTGATAATTTTCATGGTTTTTCATTGTCTCATTTGAAGGAACTTTTAGAATTGGTCTTCAAACAATGCTATTTCACTTTCAACAATAAGGTTTACCAACAAATTGATGGGGTAGGGATGGGATCACCAGTCGGACCGTTAGCAGCTGACTTTTTTATGACTCATTTAGAAAGTGTAATTTTTAGACAATCTCCCACTCATCTCAAGCCAATTTTCTATCGACGCTTCGTTGATGATTCGATAGCAGTCTTTGATAATGCGGTACAAGCGCAACAATTCTTTAACTTCCTAAATTCTTTGCACCCCAATATAACGTATACAATGGAAACTGAGCAAAATGGCTCCCTCCCCTTCTTAGATCTTTTAATTTCGAAAAACGGTGATTCTATTACTACATCAGTTTATAGGAAACCCACTTTCACTGGTTTGGGCATGAATTTTTTTAGTTTTACTGATTTCAACTATAAGATGTCTTGTATTAAAACTCTCCTGTTCAGAGGATATAATTTGACCTCTAATTTTACCTTACTTAATGATGAATTTAATAATCTAAGATCATACTTTACTAATAATAGTTTTCCTGTTCAATATGTAGACAAACTAATTAGATCCTTCTTAAATAATGTTTATAGCCCTCAACTTCCATGTATTACAGTGCCGAAGGATATAAAATATTTCTTGGTACCTGAAATGGGTCCCTTGAATAAGGAATTTAAGCTTAAATTTACAAAATTGTTAAGGAAATTTTTTATCATACTGATTTCCGCATCATATTTATTAATAAAACGTCTTTAGGTAGCTTTTTCTCAGCGAAGGATCGAACCCCTGACTCGTTGCGTAGCGGTGTTGTATATTTATTTACCTGCCCCAGGTGTCTCCTTGGGAATTACATCGGCAGCACTGTTCGCTCTCTCAGGGCTAGATTTTATTCGCATATGGGAATAAGTGGCCGAACAGGTAAAATTTTAAAAACTAAGGAAGCCTCCAGCATTCGTGAACATAGCATCAAATGCAAAATTGATGTCACTTTAGACAATTTTAAAATTCTTGGTTGTAATACTTGTCCCAACTCACTAAGAATTTTAGAATCCCTTTTCATTAAAGCATTGTCCCCTAGTCTGAATGTTGACTCATCGTCCGTCCCTCTCAATTTGCTATGATCCCTCCTCCTTCCCCAATTCCTTATAATCCCTCCTTCCCCTATCTCCCTCGCCATCCTTCGTTCCCGTTTCCTCTGCTCAAATTAGTCGGCCTCGGATACTGCTGTGTAAGGTAGATAGCTCCATTGTTCCAGTGTACTATTGGTAATTTTTCCAGTGTATTAATTTCACATTTACTACATGTATTTAAAAATAACTTCTTAATTTTTATATGTAAATCTGTATAACTTAGAACTTAACCCTCTTTTCTCAGTCTTTTAAAATTTGTCTTTACGAATAGGTTATAGAAATTTCTGTTTGTTTTTCATTCAATATTGATTTTAATTTCACATTGTTATTAAACAGCCTGAAGATGAGCGTATTGCTCGAAACGTTGTGCAATAAAGAAGACTTTTCATGGCATTTACATTTCTCCTTGTCATTGGATTTCTCCTAAATATTAAATTGAAGCTCTGTAGAAGCAACCCGCATAATTATATATATATATATATATATATATGTACAGGGTGGGCGGAAAGTAGCTCCCTAATTTAAATTACATATAAATTATGTATAAATTGTGATTGTATTGTTATATTGTTATGGTGTGTTCTCTAAAGTGGTACAATTGTAACGTTCACTTTTTTTTTTTCATTTCAGATTGAAGGGTAACATGGCTGAGCGTTTAACACTGCAGCGTGCCCAGTTGGCGGCACGGTACGAAGTTTGGCAATCTGTCGTTCGAGTTCAAAGATGGTGGCGGGCCATTCACGGACCACGTGCCCAAGTGGAGCCGAAAACAATCAAGAACTGCCACTCGAAGCTCATGACCACGGGGTCTGTGGCAGATGTTCGAAGATGTGGTCGCCCTTCGACATCCAGGGCCCAGGAGACGGTGCAGGCAGTTCAGGAAATGTTCGCACGGAGTCCACGAAAGTCAACTCGCCAGGCAGCTCGGGAAAGTGGACTCTCCCGCTACTCAGTGCGAACTGTGCTGAAGAAGGAGCTGAACTGGCGTGCGTGGAAGCCGCATTACTGCCAATCTCTCTCGGACGAGGACTGCGACATTCGCATGGAGTTCGGGGAAATCATGCTAGCTTGGCATGAACTGGCCCCATCTCTTCCGCAACATCCTCTGGAGCGACGAGGCGGTGTTCCACGTCGGAGGCTTTGTCAACCGCCACAATTGCCACTACTGGGCAGGAGAGGATCCCATGGTTACCGCTGAAAAACGGCAGAATCGGTTCAGTGTAACGGTGTGGTGTGGTATGACCTCAGATCAGGTTGTGGGCCCGTTCCTTCTGCGCAACACCATGAATGCTGAGCGGTACCTTGCTATGTTGCGAAACGAGGTCTGGCCGGTTGTCAGCACATGGGAGAACATCGACGATCTGATATTTATGCAAGATGGCGCCCCTCCGCACTTCGCTCTTGTTGTCCGTGAGTGGCTGGATGCCCACTTCCCTGGGCGTTGGATGGGTCGTCGTGGTCCACATCAATGGCCAGCCAGGAGCCCCGACTTGACACCGTGCGACTTCTTTCTTTGGGGGTGGGTAAAGGAAGAAGTCTACCGCACCAAACGCGAGGACATTGGAAGAACGGAGGACCGAATTCGGGAAGTCATGTCCTCCATCCCGCCGGAGTTCCTGCTGAAGTCAGTGGACGCCATTCCTGGGCGGCTCCAGAAGCTGGTGGAAAGAGTTGGAGCCCACATTGAATTTTAGAGAAAACCTACCATGTATGCCTACCTTTTCATATTATTTCTTCTGAAATAAATGGATAATATACGTATTTTTTTACCAATCCAAAATAGGGAGCTACTTTCCGCCCACCCTGTACATATATATATATATGACATTAATTCAACATCCACTCAAAACAGGGTGACTGATTACTGAATACCTAGAGTCCCTTACTTTTACAAACTTTCATAAACATTCTGAATTGTGTCTGTTCAACCAAGCCACCATCATGAGTATGCCAATAACATGTATTTTTCATTATGGTCTCGAGGAGAAAAACCGAGACCGCGTCTGTCGAGACCGAGATCTAAATAGCGGAGACCGAGATCGAGATCTGCAAATTGGGTCTCGATCTCGAGACCTACATCACTTATATATATACACATGGGATGAATTTCACAATTGACACGTGAAAAGAATGAATGTGCAAAGCCGCAAGGAAAAAGAAAAATGATTCCAAGGCTTTTCGTGTATTCAGAAGTATACCTCGTCAGGGAATGAAGGGTGGAGAAAAGATGACTAAAAATATATACAACAGGACAGAAAAACAAATAGATTAACACAAGATTAACAAGAGTTGATTAGAGGCAAAAGCTATTTTAACAAGATATTGTCAATTTTATACATTCCCGTACTGTTATTGAAATTATTTTTAAAATGGATAAATGCACATTCTAGAATATTCCTTTCGATTATATCTGTTTTAACGAGCACTTTAAAACTATCCCACTTGACACTTTGATTACATCTATACATATGGTTAAACAATGCATTAGAATTATTTGCTGTTCTACACGCATATTTATGCTGTTTTACCCTAATATTTAGCTAAGGTTTTACCCGTTTGGCCTACAGTATATGACGCGTTCGGTGGAGAAGGGGCGAACGCAACATTTTCGAATTATGCCACAAAATGCAGTTAAAGTTTGTAAACTTTAAACCTTTGTATTTTTCCGGTTTATTGAAATGTTGTATGAATTTGAACACATATTTGAGTAAAATATTGTTGTGTAATATGTCGATATAATAAAACGCCAAGAAATTTTACAATATTATTTATTGATAGCTTCTGATGTTAACTGGTGTAATCCATTATTTGGTCCTCTTCGTCGAATGTTGTATTACCTGCTTCAACTGTTTCGGTTTCTTCCAGTTCCTTTAACAATCTTGCATAATAGTTCACTGCAGTTGCAGGCATTAGGTCTGATAATTCTTTGAGATCTTTTATTTTTTCCTTAGTTATTGGCAGCAATGGGAATACTTTGGTTGCAGTGTCTGCTGGGCTAGATTGAATAAACTGACACTGTAGGATTTTTTCCTTTTCTGCAGTCTGACGGGATGGCTATTATCTGGGGTTGTGCGGTATGCAGTAGATATTACGTAGCCTTCTTTGTGTTGAAAGTCAAATATTAACTTTCTTGCATCTGTAAATTTAGTAGTTGTTGATTTCTTAATGACAATGCACGTTTTTAGGACGTCAAAATCGAGAAAATCAGCCTGTTTCGTTTCTACAACTAGGAAGCGCTGCGAAACGGCTGTAGTTATGGCCGTAACATAATCTTTTTGGTGTAAATAATATTGCTGTAATTATTTTTTATATTTTGTTCATTTGGCCAAATTGAGCATCACAGGGCATTGTCGAGTGACCAGAAAGTAATAGATGTGTTCAAGTGAAGCAATGATGCGGAGTGAATTTCTCTGAGATATATTAAAACCTAAATTTTACCGTGAAAGAGTGCAGACTAACATCTAATTTTTTGCATAGGTAAAGCAAAGGTTTTAAAGGATAATTATACGACAAAAAACTCATTTTTCGAATTTTGTGGCGTTCGCCCCTTCTCCACCGAACGCGTCATATATACTAAGTCACATTGTGTACATCCGATCACACACAACCAACCAGATTATCCGGGCTATTCTTTATTAAGCGTGATTTTACAGTATTATTATACAGGGTGTACATAAAGTCAGGACCTATTTTTGTGAAGCACTTGGAAATTATATGGAATTCAATCATAAAATGATAAAGTGGTAACATTTATTAAATAATTAAGAGTAGGATTCGACGTGACGCCCATCAGTATCCCTGCACAGCTCAAATCGTTCCGCAGCATTTCTAAACACATTCTGGAGCATTTGCGGGGTTATGTTATCTGCAGCAGTTCGTATACGTGTACGTAAGTTTTCAAGACTCGTAATCTTCGTCTGATAGACGTGCGATTTGATAAAGCCCCATGCAAAGAAATCTAAAGGGGTTAAATCTGGTGATCTCGCTGGCCAAGGTCTTTGGTTGCTTCCGCGTCCGATCCAGCGATTTGGAAAACGTCCATTTAGATAATCCTGAACAATTTTGGCATAGTGACAAGGAGCACCATCATGTTGATAGACGACGGGGATAGGATTGTTAGTACCGTCGTCTATCAACATGATGGTGCTCCTTGTCACTATGCCAAAATTGTTCAGGATTATCTAAATGAACGTTTTCCAAATCGCTGGATCAGACGCGGAAGCAACAGACCTTGGCCAGCGAGATCACCAAATTTAACCCCTTTAGATTTCTTTGCATGGGGCTTTATCAAATCGCACGTCTATCAGACGAAGATTACGAGTCTTGAAAACTTACGTACACGAACTGCTGCATATAACATAACCCCGCAAATGCTCCAGAATGTGTCTAGAAATGCTGCGAAACGATTTGAGCTGTGCAGGGATACTGATGGGCGTCACGTCGAATCCTACTCTTAATTATTTAATAAATGTTGAAATAGAAGAATCAAGTAGAGCAGCTCTACCGACAGAAAAACATGAAACAGAAAACGCCTACACAACCGAGAAGGAAAAAGAAAACACACTACAGGGAGGGGCGAAAGCAGCCTCAGAAAAAGAGGTACTCACGGCAGAAGAGGGAGATACGAAATACACACCAAAGAAAACAACTCCAGTGAGTGGGGAAGAAGTGGTGGCGAAGCAGAAGAAGGAAATTGAATCACATAAGACACAGAGGGAATTTAAACGACGGGCCATATGCGAATATTATAAATAGGTGCGTGCAAATGGCTCAACTGCATATACAATCACCCTACAAAATGCTTCTATATGATGAGGATGGGAAGTGCAAGTACGGACCAACTGCAACTTTTTTACCCTCGTATGTGCAGACAGTCAATTACTGAGAAAAAATGCCTGAACATAGAGTGCCCACTTTTTCACATAAAGGGTACGCAAGAAGAGAACGGGAAAGAACAGATCATATTCGACATAGAAGAAATAGCAAGAGTAATGAAACATATTTTTTAGAAGAAATGAGAATAATAAAAGCTCAGCTTGCCCTTCTAACAAGGAGAGACAGAACGCGGCAAACATATGCACCACAACATTACGCACATCACCCCCCTATTCAACACCACCCACCAATAATACAACAACAACAGTGGTATCACGGGCCGCAACCCCAATACTCCCAAATGCAGCGGCCCAACCAATAACACCAAACAGGAACCGACATCGACCAGGAAACGACCAGCATTTAAGAAAATCGAACACGAAGATTAGAAGAAACCCGGTAATGTAGTATACACAAATATACAAGGCCTCTATACGGACCATGCAGACTGCAAATTACAATACTTGCAAAATTAGCTACGGAAACCGGCATAGATATCATAGGCCTAACGGAAACACACTTACATAAGTGCGAAAAAGGCTGTGAAAACTGCATCGAGAATACTGAAATGCATTGCTGGACTACAACATATACAGAGCAGATAGAGTGGCTAGACGAGGAGGAGGGTGTTGTATCTACGTGAAAAACACTTACACATGTGAAGTGAGGGTAAAGAAATCAAACAGCACAGTTGAAGTTATTATATTAGAAGTAAAAGAACTGAACCTAACCATTATGAACATCTACAGACCACCAAACACCACAAAAAGTGAATTCCAATTTGCTACAAATGAAATAGAAAACATATTAAAATTACTTGAAACTCCAGCAACAATATTCTAATTTTCGGAGATTTTAATTTCCCATTCATATCATGGAAGAAAAATGACGAAGTTATATATGTTGAGAAGTTTCATGGCAACATTACTAAAGATGACAGAACCCAAGCAACAATGCTATTAGATATTATGGAACATCACGCCCTTACCCAGGAAATCTGTGAAGCCACGAGAAAGGAGAACGTTTTGGATTTAATGTGGACAAATAACAACGAGATAATAATAAATAAAAAAGTAACGCGCACAAAGTTCTCCGACCATAACCTCATCGATATACAATTGAAGTTAGCACCCAGAGGTCCGAAAACGCATCCCAGAGGGGCAGATGGAATATTTGAAGGCTTAAACATAAATTCAAAGAAAGTAAATTGGGAAAACGTAAATAAAGATTTAAAGGAGGTAAATTGGGAATTGCTACTACACGAGAAGACTCCACAAGAAATACTATGTATAATAGAGACGGAAACCAAACCTATAATACTGAAACATATTCCAGAGAGACAGGAAAGAAAACGTAGCAAGCTCGAGAGGAAAATCAGGACTCTATTCAGGCAACGAAGACAAACCGTAAAACATCTCCACAGATGCAGAACTGATGCAAAGAGACTCAAACTAGAGAGGAAACTTGGCGAAATAGAAATGGACCTAAAGCAAAGATTCATACATAAGACAAACGAGGAGGAAAACAAGGTAGCAGAAAACATAAAAAATAACCCAAAATACTTCTACACTTTTGCGAAAAAGAAAATGCAGTGTAAAGAGAGTATTGGACCGTTGATAGACGGGGAGGCCGAATACACAAATGACCCGAAAGAAATAAGTGAACTGCTTAGGGAACAATTTAATCTGTGTTTAGCACCCCTAAGTCCGAGATGGAAGTGGAAAACCCAGACGAGTTTTTTCGACATTGAAACAGATCAACCAAGAACAAATCCCGGCACAAACCTATTAATGGACTTCGAGTTCACGGAAGGAGATGTAATTACGGCCTTATCACAGATGCGAGACAATTCAGCGCCAGGGCCAGACACATGGAGTGCCACATTTCTGAAGAAATGCGAGAGAGTATTGCAAAACCGCTATACTTACTATGGAGGAAATCACTCGACACAGGACAAATTCCACTCCCCTTAAAAACGCTAATATTGCCCCCCTATTTAAAGGTGGTAACAGAGCAATGCCCAAAAATTATCGGCCAGTGGCTCTCACCTCACACCTTATAAAGTGTTTTGAACGCATAATTAGAGCCAAAATTACCTACTACCTACAAGAAAAACTTATACAACCCAAATCAACATGGCTTCAGGGCGGGTAGATCATGCTGTCACAGCTACTAGACCACCAGGAGAAAATATTAGGAACATTGTGTCGAGGACAAAACATTGATGTAATATATACTGATTTTGCTAAAGCCTTCGATAATGTGACCATGGAATCATAGCACACAAACTTAAGGATAGAGGAATTACTGGAAAGCTAGGAAGGTGGATATTTAATTTCTTGACGCAAAGAACGCAAAGAGTGGTGGTAAACGGAGTTAAATCGGAAGTCGTGAGCTCTGTCCCACAAGGACAGTATTAGCTCCCTTGCTGTTCATAATAATGATTGCAGATATTGATGCAGATATTAAGGACAGTATTGTATCATGCTTCGCAGATGACACGAAGATATGTAAGGAAATATTGAACGAAGATGACATGAGAATACTACAAAACGACATTGAAACATTATTCCAGTGGGCAGAAGACAACAATATGAAGTTCAACGAAGAAAAATTCCAACTTCTAAGATATGGTAATAACAAAGAGCTACAGAAAAAAGGGTACAAAACTCCGCAAGCCAAACAGATAACACCAAATCCACAAGTAAGGTAAGGGATCTTGGAGTAATAATGTCGTCGGATGCGGAATTCAGAGAGCACTATAAAATCAAAATCACAACGGCTAGAAAAATAATGGGAATCATCTGGAGGAGCTTCCGCAGCAGAAAAGCAAACATCATGCTCAAATTATGGAAGAGTCTAGTCCTACCAATAATTGAGTATTGCTCAGTACTCACAAGCCCACACAGAAAAAGAGAGATTGCGAGCATTGAAGCTATACAAAGGACTTTTACGTCTAAGATAGAGGAAACGGAAGGTGAAGACTACTGGTCTCGACTACAATCCCTACAATCGCCTCTTGAAAGAAGGCGAGAGCGGTACACAATAATATACATATGGAACATACTTGAGGGCACTGTCCCTAACCTCAGAAATGAAGTAGAAACAAACTGGAATGAGAGAAGAGGCAGATTTTGTACGGTTCCAGCTGCGGTGGGACAAGGAGCCATGAAAACGAGGATGGAAAATACCCTCAGAATACGGGGCCCAAAGCTTTTCAATATCCTTCCAAAAGAAGTGAGGAATCTCCAGCACACCAACCTGAATAACTTCAAGAACCAGCTGGACAGATTCTTGTGCAAAGTCCCTGACCAGCCATGCGTGGCTGGCTACTAGGAGAGGCGATCAGAGAGCAATTCCCTCCTTCACCAAGTCCCGCAAATGAGGCGGGATGCTGCAGAGGGGTCGACCGCAGGTCGATCCTGAACCGTCGTTCAAACTGAACAAAAGTAAACAAAAGTAAGTAAACTTTATCATTTTATGATTGAATTCCATATAATTTCCAAGTGCTTCACAAAAATAGATCCTGACTTTATGTGCACCCTGTACTTAAAAGACGACATTGATACCAATTGCTTTTAGTAAAGTCGGAAGACATTGAAAATTTACATGGTAATGTAGGCTAAGGATATTTTTACGCTCAAATTCCTTTGCAGTTACACGATTATAATACCTATTCTTGGCTTTCCTAAGGCAGTTATCTAAAAATGAAATAGGATAACATAATTTAGTACCAATATTCAGGATATTGCATAACTTGGAATCTAAAAATTTAGGACTGACAACTCTCAATGCTCTAAGAAACATAGCAGAGAAAATAGAAGATTTAATTGGGGGATGATGGTCGGAATAAAAATGCACATAAGAGTTATTATTAGTAGACGTACGATAAACTTCAAATTTGAACTGATTAAAGCATCTCCGAATTTTTAGGTCCAAAAAAGATAAGCTTCCGCCATTTTCTTTTTCAACCGTGAACTTTAATAGATGCGACTAAACTATTGAGCCTACGAAGAAATAAGTCAACATCCAAATTATTAGGCCAAAGGCATAAAATATCATCCATATATACCTGTACCAAAGAAGGTTAAAATTAACAATAGTAAGTAAAATTCTGCTTTCAAAAAATTCCTTATAAAGTTAGCCAATGCCGGCGAAAGGGAATTTCCCATCGCCAATCCAAACGACATAGCATAAAACTTATTTTCAAACTGAAATTTACAATAAGGCCTATTATTAGTTCAATAGGCTCCGTAACTTATAAGCTATCTAAATGGTTAGTTAGTTTATTAACGCCGTTAGTTGGCTCTATTTCCAAGTCACATATTGTAAGTAGCATGGATCTTATTGACAAAGTGAAGTTTCTTAATGACCCCAATGTCAAACTGGTAAGTTTTGATGTCTGCTCGTTATTCACAAAAGTCCCTGTTGATGACCGACTTCAGTTTTTAAAAGATAAGATCTCTGAATATTCTTTCCCTGTGCAACACAACACTCTTATTGAGTTAATTGGGCTTTGTGTCAAAGATTGTAAATTTCAGTTTGAAAATAAGTTTTATGCTATGTCGTTTGGATTGGCGATGGGAAATCCTTTCGCCGGTATTCGTTAACTTATATATGGAATTTTTTGAAAGCAGAGCAGAATTTTGCCTACTATTGTTAATTTTCACCTTCTTTAGTACAGGTAGGCCTATATAGATGATATTTTATGCCTTTGGCCTAATAATTTCGATGTTAACTTATGCAAAAAACTTCACTTTTTTCTACGTGAAGGTCAAAATATGATAATAAAAACCCACTCTAATAGACAGAGTTT
This sequence comes from Bathynomus jamesi, assembly GCA_023014485.1. Classification (NCBI taxonomy): domain Eukaryota; kingdom Metazoa; phylum Arthropoda; class Malacostraca; order Isopoda; family Cirolanidae; genus Bathynomus; species Bathynomus jamesi. The sequence goes on along the minus strand of JAJOZX010016383.1, from coordinate 1,758 downwards.
ATTTTCACAAGTTTCGATGCCCACTGGCATCCTCTTCGGGTGGATACAGAAAAACGAACAGGATGCCAGTCGGTATCGAAACTGTTGTGGAAATAAACTGTCTATTAGAGTGGGTTTTTATTATCGGATAACTTATTTCTTGGTAGGCTCAATATTTTAGTCCCATCTATTAAGTTCACGGTTGAAAAAGAAAATGACGGAAGCTTATCTTTTTTGGATCTAAAAATTCGGAGATGCTTAAATCAGTTCAAATTTGAAGTTTATCGTAAGCCGACTAATAATAACTCTTATGTGCATTTTTATTCCGACCATCATCCCCCAGTTAAATTTTCTATTTTCTCTGCTATGTTTCTTAGAGCATTGAGAGTTGTCAGTCCTAAATTTTTAGATTCCGAGTTATGCAATATCATGAATATTGGTACTAAATTATGTTACCCTATTTCATTTTTAGATAACTGCATTAGGAAAGCCAAGAATAGGTATTATAATAGTGCAAGTGTAAAGGAATTTGAGCGTAAACATATCCTTAGCCTACCTTACCATGTAAATTTTCGATATCTTCCGACTTTACTAAAAGCAGTTGGTATCAATGTAGTCTTTAAATATAATAATACTGTAAAATCACGCTTAATAAAGAATAGCCCGGCATAACAGCATAAATACGCGTGGAGAACAGCAAATAATTCTAATGCATTGTTTAACTATATGTATAGATGTAATCATAGTCTTAAGTGGGATAGTTCTAAAGTTCTCGTTAAAAACAGATATATAATCGAAAGGAATATTCTAGAATGTGTATTTATCCATTTTAAAAATAATTTGAATAACAGTACGGGAATGTATAAAATTGACAATATCTTGTTAAAATACCTTTTGTCTCTAATCAACTCTTGTTAATCTTGTGTTAATCTATTTGTTTTTCTGTCCCGTTGTATATATTTTTGGTCATCTTGCCTCCACCCTTCGTTCCCTGACAAGATGTACTTCTGAATACACGAAAGGCCTTGGATTCATTTTTCTTTTTCCTTGTGCGTTTGCATCATATATATATATATAGCTGGGCAGTAACACGTTACAAGTAACTGCCGTTACGTAACGCGGTACTTTTTTAGTAACGGTAGTGGTAACGACATTACATTTCAAATCAAGTAACTCTTTCAGTAACAACGTTACATTTTTAGGGAAATACATTCGTTAGTCGTTACTTTTTTATCGTAACTCGCAATTAGTTTCTATCGATCCTCACTCATTATTCATTAACCGTTAAAAATTTGTCCCTTCACTATGTGCGAGGTGTGCATGTTGGCCTTTGGCATGCTGGCAGCCTACCCCCATTCACCCTCTCCCATTACACTGACAGCACTGTCAAAGTAAAAAGGCGAAGAACCTGGAGCAGGGAGGGACCTAAGTTCAACAGAGGTTTCGTCATTCCTCTCATCTGGGCCTTCACGGCACGTTAGCTCTGCATCCTTCCCATCCACTAACTTTAAAAATATGTTTATTAAACTTAACACTTGTAGTGACCGGTAGGTAAGGCTATGGTTCACACATTATATACAGATACAGTACAATAACCAGAATTAAGTTACACAACGAAATAATTATAGACTCACCTCAAGTATAGAACAACAGTTCCAGACAATATTCTAGATAGCCAGTAATAGTCGTTAGTCTAGCAGTTGTCAGTCTATTAGTTAGTCAATAGCTATATCAGTATATCTAGATAGGCTAGTAGTTCACAATAGTAGAACGACAACC
>JAJOZX010016382.1:0-66087 GCA_023014485.1 Bathynomus jamesi | reverse complement strand
ATACAGGGTGTCTGAGAATTATCTGTACAATTTTTGGCTGTTATTAAAAGTCAACCATGAAGTGTAGAAGTTCCAGTATTGTCTCATTTTACAGAGAAACTCATTGTTTTTTCTGATAACAAGTTTTGACAAGTTTTTCTTTTTTGTACGCGGGTGACAGACATTGATGATTTAAAAGCAAGAATCACAGCTGCTATTGAGTGAATTGATATGGATATGCTGCAGCGTACAATAATTTAGGCTGGGCTGAAAATCAAGATAGAATTAATCAGAGTCATTAACAGTTGGCTTTTGATATAAAAATAAGATTCCTGAAAAAAATAATTGGTGGCCACCAATGTGTGTCTGGCCACCCCCGTTTTTGTAAAAACATCTAATGCCGCACTAGCAAAATCAGGAAAATGGCAATACTGTATCTCTTCTTCTGGATGTGCTAGAGGGATGGTTTGCATACCAAAAGATGCAGAATTTGATTTAGAACAAATTATTAAGAGTGATAGTTTTTCATAAAACCTTTAGTTTTTGAGTTATTTTAGAAAAACTAATTTTTGGGGCCCATAGACCGCCTTTTGACGGACCTTAGTGACAAAAGAAATTCTAAAATAAGCATGATTTGGCTTTTTGATTACTAACTACCTCGACCATTTTACCCCGGAGAGTGGCAAAGGCATTGACATTGCTCATGGCATTTATAAGATCATTAAAGGGACAGAACTTGAGGCCAAATTAAACTTGGTTAAAGCAGATGGGACAAATACTAACACAGGACACATGCATGGGTCAATCAGATATTTGGAAATGTTTTTAGGGCAACCTCTTCAGTGGGATATTTGTCTTCTGCATCTAAATGAATTGCCACTTAGACACATCTTCATAACTTTAGATGGGACAACAAAAAGTCCAGACAAATTTTCTGGCCCTATTGGTTCTCAGCTCAATGGGGATGTGTCAGAATGGAATGTTGTGGACTTCAAATCTATACCTTATCCTGCATTTGTGCTTCTACCAAATGAGGTGGTCAATAATTTATCAACAGACCAATACTATGGATACTGCATCTGCTGGGCAATTATTACTGGTGAAGTGGATGAAGACCTTGCACTCTTAGAAGTTGGCCTGCTAATCACTCTCAATGGCTCACCTTAGCCTGTAGAATTCTTCGCTATTATGTTTCACAAAAAGACCCAGTAAGAACCTCAAAATCATAGTAGAATTCATCATCAAAGTATACTTTCACAGTTGGTTCAATATCAAGGCTAATAAGAGGCTAAGTGATGGGTCAAGAAACCTATTCAATATGATCCAAAGAGTAAATAAATTCCCTGACAGGAAAATTAGAGAAATTTGTTATGACGTATTAAACAATAACAGCTATTTTGCTCATGGTGAAAATATTTTAGTTGGAATGCTGGCTGATGAAGATGAAGAGGTGAGGAGGTGTGCTGTCAATAAAGTTGTGTCTGAGGGGAGTTATAGAGGATTTTGATGATGAATCTGGTAGTAGCAATGATTTTGCAGGTGGAATAATTGAAAGTGATGATGAGAATGAAGAGGATCATGAAGGTGGTACTGATGAATATCCTGCTATAGATGAGAATGTTAGGGTCTTTAGAAAGCCAATCATCAATTTCAAAGCTTCTGCATACCACAAGCTATGTCCCAATGGGAAACTGTTCCACCTGTATTAAAAGAATTCAGTAATGATGAACTGCATGATATCATTAATACTGCATTGAAACTGGATCACGAGTGCCACAGTCAGAATGTTGAAAGGCACATCAAGCTTGTCACTGAAGCATCCTTGGCTGTTGTAGGTCATGAGCGTAGAGATGGTCTTATTAGAAACAAAATTAGATCACATAAATTAATGAAAGATTTTGTCTAAAAAATATTTTAAGTTCTAGATTATTATTTATCATGCTACAATATGACAAAATGACAATTTGTTAATTGTATAATTTAATATTTGGCATTTTGGAATGTCAAAAAGCATTTTCAATGAATTTAAAATGGCTGATTTTGATTGATTTTGATTGCTGATTGAAAACCACTAATACATGTCAATTTGCAGCTTGAGAATGTTTTATTGTGTTGACATTCAGTTGAAAGGGGGTCTATGGGTCCAAAAAATTAGTTTTTCTAAAATAACTCAAACACTAAAGGTTTTATGAAAAAATACCCCACTTAATAATTTGTTCTAAATCAAATTCTGCATCTTTTGGTATGCAAACCATCTCTCTAGCATGTTCAGAAGAGATATTACCATTTTCCTGATTTTGCTAGTGCGGCATTAGATGTTTTTACAAAAACGGGGGTGGCCGGACACACGTTGGTGGCCACCAATTATTTTTTTCAGGAATCTTATTTTTATATCAAAAGCCAACTGTTAGTCACTCTGATAAATTAAAATCAAACAAAAATTATAGTTTCAGCCCGGCCTAGCCCGGCCCCGCCGCCATACATGGCAACATTTGGATTATCGATTGGATGTTTTATGAATCACTGATGGTGCACATATCGAATGTTTGTAACAACGTTACTTTAATAAAAGAAACTTTTGAAAATACAGATTCTAAATAATCTTGTTTAAGAATTTTATGTGTGTTATCAAGAATTTTATTAAAAGATGAAATTGTACAGATAATTTTCGGACACACTGGAATTTCTAAAAAACTTGTCAAAACTTGGTATCAGAAAAAACTTAATGAGATTCTCTGTAGAATGGGACAACACTGGAATTTCTACACTTCATGGTTGACTTTTAATAACAGCCAAAAATTGTACAGATAATTCTCGGACACCCTGTATATAATGCAATCATATTATATTTTCTTAATTCTTTGGTGAGTTTTTTCAGGTATGAAAGTCTCATGAGGGAGCTCAAGGATAAATACAATACAACAAACAACTATAAGCTAAAACTGCAAATTCTGACACTGTCACCATTCACAATAGAGAAAACTTCAACATTCTTTGAAACCTCTACCCACATGGTAAAGAAAAGCTACCATCTTAAGAAGCAACATGGAATACCTACTTCATGAAATCCATCAATGAGTAAGGGTAAAGTAATTTCAAATGAGACAAAGGAGATTGTGAAAAATTTCTATGAGTCTGATGAATGTAGTCGCGCCAATGTCCAGGAATTAAAGATTGCAAAGTCATTAGGAATGATGGAGAAAAAGTGAAAATGCAAAAGCATTTATTGCTTTGCAATTTGAGGGAACTCTATGAAGATTCACCAAAGATTCAAATAATCCCAAAATTGGGTTTAGTAGTTTTGCAAGCCTGCATGCTCCATGGTGTGTCCTCGCTGGTAGTAGTGGTACACATTCAGTCTGTGTACCGTATGTATATATCATCAAAATCCTAAATTGTAGCTAGGGGGCTTTGGGAGTGAAGGGGCTGGACTAAAAGAAACTTTTGGGGCTTTCAGTGTGTGATATCAGCAATGAGGCATGTAATGATGCATATATGTCAAGATTGCCCATGGCAACAGGGTGTGAAGGCTTTCCCAGGACTAGATGTAATAAAGAATTGGCCTGACTCATAAATTTGCTATAAACCATGGGTCACAGTAGACTGTTGCACTATCACAGAAACAGTTGAAAACATCAATGATTTTGTATTCATTGAGTACAGGAATACCTCGAAATTCGTCATTAATTCATTCCAGAATAACATAACATAAAATACAAAACAACAAAATTTGAGATAAATTATAACATGTTTCAATGAGAAAACATTTTATTGTATTATATTATTAAGCAGATTAATCAATCAAATTCTACTTGTTTTTTGGCAAAATAGAATAATATATTGTGTTGGTAAACAGTTGAATTTCATCAATTTCGATTGTTTTTTTTACATATTTTTTCAAAAAATGACAAATCTGCGAATATGGATGACGGATTGTGAAACTATAGGTAGTAAAAGATTGATGATGAATCTGCAAAATGACGAAATTCAAAATGACAAATTTTGAGGTATTCCTGTAACAGGATTGCTGGTCTTACAAGGCATCATTTCATCAGTAAATGTCAAGCAGAGTATTTAAAAAATCTTAAGGATAGTTTACCATTAGATGAATGTTGTTTGGTAGGGGATTTTGCAGAGAATTATTCATTTATTGTTCAGGATGCTGTTCAAAGTTTCCACCAGGAAAATTCACAGTGCACAGTACACCCATTTGTTTTCTATTGGAAACAGTCTGGAAATCTTCACCATGAGAGTTATAGTAAACCCTCAATAAGTCGGACTATATAGGGCTCTAGCTTAATTACCCCCCCCCCCCCCCCGCTATTTACCCCTAGAAAGGCATAAATACTCTCTAACCTTTTAAGTTTGATTAGTGAGAGTCTAATATAATGTTCAAAATAAACAAAATAAACATTAGAAAACAATAAAACTTTGTTTCACTTACTGTTGCTAGAATTATTTTGAGTGCGAAACACACAAAATTTTATTGTTTACCTTTTCGTACAATACAGTATTAAAAAAACACTTCACTTAGTAAAAGAAACAAAATAATAATGGCACTTGACATAGGAAAAAAAGCACTTCACTGTATCGTACACTGAAAAAATTTATTCTATGTTAGAGACTCAAAGACTCAGACGAGTCTGACTCATCCCAAATTCTGACTCCTTGAAGTCTGACTTATCGAGGGTTTACTGTACTGCTTTATTTCAGATTCCCTAAACACAATACTGTCACTGTGTATTCTTTCCTCAAAGAGCTGATACCTACTCTTTGTACAAAACACCAATCTCTAACAAAAATTCATTATTTTTCTGATGGATGTGCAGCTCAGTATAAAAACAAATTCAGTTTTTTAAATCTTTGCTATCACAGAGATGATTTTAGAGTTGATGCTGAGTGGAATTTTTTTTGCTACATCACATGGCAAAAATGCATGTGATGGAATTGGAGGCACTGTAAAGAGAGCAACTACTAAAGCAAGTCTACAAAGACCTATGGGAAATCAAATTTTGACAGCTGAAGACGTATCAATATTGCTCTAAAGAATTGAAGTTTTCAATCAATTTTATTTTTGTTTCAGCATTGCAAATTACAGAGGTTGAACTTAGCTTAGAGTCTCAGTTGCATTTTGCAATCAAACCAACTGTAGGAACCTTAAAACTGCACAGATTTTGTCCTGTGTCTACAGATACAATAATGGTGTACCCTGTTTCCCCAAGGTAAAGGAGAGCTCAGGAGGATTCAAGGAATCAGAAATGAAACTGTCAATGCTTTTGAAGAGAACCCACCTGACAAAGTAAAAGTTGGATGCTATGTTGGATGCAGTTATGACAATGAACTCTGGTTTGGGCTTGTGGAGGAATATGATACACAATATGAAGACTATGTTTAACAATAAGATTCATGTATCCATCAGGAATTGCTCCTGCTTACACTTTTCCATTTAAAGATGACATTTGTCCTGTATCAGGAGAAAATATCCTGGGTGAAATTCAGGCTCGCCTACTAGGGGGGGAACACAGATCCAATACACTTTTCCTCCAGAACAGATGGAGCATTTCTCCCAACAAAAAGTACTGAAATGTACAGTAAGCTAAGCTCAGTGTGTTAATAGGTACCATATACATAATTTGTGAATGCAAGATATATTATTGTGCATATATATATATATATAAGGAAAAAACTAATTTTTTGCTTCATTAAATACATTTTCACTTAACAATACACGTGTCTACTTTGTATTTGGACTTTGTTTTCATTAAAGGGGAGCTTCCCCCATAACAACTGCCCATTCAATGAAAGTTGTCTGAGTCTCGTGGCTGAGATGAAATGAGGGAAGAAATTCTCAGTTTTGAAACATCAAAAAATATCAAGTTGACATTACTCAAACTGAGTTTTATCATTTAAAATGGTGCATACACAGACTTTTCTAAGCTTATAATAATAGAACAATGATAGGGCAACGTTTTTTACATTTACAACTTTTTCTGAAATTCAGTACGGTATCTGAGAGGTCAAAATACGACCTTTATAAATTATTTTAATGCAACTTTCATTTTTTCCAACCTACATCAAAATAGGTGGTATTTTTGGAATCTACAGATCATGCTGATTCCAAATATATACAAGTATATACGTATATAGATCTAGGACCAATAGAAGACCAGCTATGGCAATTTGAATATAGCGAGGTCAACTGATGACCTCAAAATGACCTTCGCCATAACTTATGACCTATTGGTCTTATTCTTTACCCAAAACCAACCACTGGACCAAATTACAGCAAAATCAAAGAGGTGATGGTGTTAATTTTCATTTTTGTTGGTTGATCTGTCATAGAATTCCCCTTTAGAAATATTACCACCTGGAATATATATTCTTCTACAGGTTTTCCTCCCCTTATTGCAAAATTCATTGTCCTGATTCCTAATAATAGTTCCCAACCATGGTAAATTCATACTGTACTGCACTGCTTCATCTAAATTCCCTAGTATCTGAAACTTGTTACTAGTTGCTACAACATGATTACTATTCTCTAACCTTAATTCTTGACTGACCTTTGACCTTGTGCCATTCATCAGGCCTAACTTTACTTTGACCTGCATCCTTATCATGAACACTTGGTTTAGGTTTAACTTTACAGCACACAGTCAAATTTTTATGAAATTTTCAATATAGAGGTTTTCAAAGGGTAATAATCTACTTAAGCTCCTGTCTCTCCAATTTTCATAAATTATACATCAGTAGCTTCATTTCTTCATTAAGAATGTGATTTAGACAGTATCTAGTAAGGGAAATGTTTCAAAACCTAACCTAGCATTTTGAAGCACAGCTCACCTTGCTATAATGCCAACTATTTTGAGACAACCTAACCTAACCTAACCTAACCTAACTAACCTAACCTAACTTAACCTAACCTTACCCAACAAAAGCCATACATACATTTCCCCAATTAGTGTGGAAGGCATTCAACCTTTTCTGAGGGTCTGAATAGTTGTCTCAAAACAGTTGGCATTATAGCAAGGCAAGCTGTGCTTCAAAATGCAAGGTTAGATTAGGTTTTGAAGCATTTCCCTTACTAGAGACTAAATCACATTCCTAATGAAGAAACAAAGCTACCAATGTAAAATTTATGAAAATCGGAGAAACAGGAGCTTAAGTAGATTATTACCAATACCAAGAAATAGATCAAAATTTTAATTTCTTGAAATTTTTTTTTTAATTTTCAAAAAAATTAAATATTATTTGAAGTTTTTGTAAATTAATATACTTCCAAAAGGATATACAATTATTATGTGGCCCTGAAAAGGGACATGTATGTGTTCAAATAAAATAGTTACATTGGGTATATCTCAGCCACATGGCCTAAAAAAGTATTTCAATTATTCCATACTGTACTGGCTTTCATTTCATACATTCCCTGTACAAAGCTTCATCCAAATGGTATACAGTTGACCCTAACTGGGCCTTCAATGTTATTCTGATATCCACAATTGAAGGCCCAGTTAGGTCAACTGTATGCTCTTGACAAGTGGTTAGGTTACATTGTGTTATTTTCATTAAAACTAACAAAAATAACAATTTAACCTAACTAAATGTCAAGAGTAAACAGTTGACCTAACCAGGCCTTCAATGGCAGACATTGGAATAATATTGAAGGCCTAGTCAGGTCAACCGTATACCCATTTTTTTAGTACTTCTTTACTATTACACGAGTCTCCAGTAGAAAGTTTTAAAAGCTGGTTTTCAATGTTTTTCAATGTGCTGAATTAAAAAATGATACTCATTTCCATCGCAAATGATTTGTTAAAGAGTTAGGGGTTAGGTTAGGTTTGCTTAGGTTATTTTAGGTTCAGCCAATTTTGAAGGTGAAATTTATGGCATCAAAAACCATCAGAAAATGGTTTTGATTTACAAAGCCTGTAATGTACATTTGTAAAAATTTACCCATTTTTTTCTCAGAAATTTTTTTTTCAAAATGTTTTACATTTTTTTTAAAAAATGGTATGCATTATTACAATGTCCACCTTGAAAACCTCTATATTGAAAATGTCAAAAATCTGACCATAAATAAATTACACTTGGGGTGCTTTTGCTTTAGGTGAATCCAGCTAGGCTTAGGCTCAACCTTACTACATCTTACATTAGTATTTCCAGTTAATATTCATCTTTTAACCCGCTCACACATGGTTAAAACAGTACAATATATTGAATTGCCATTCAAAACTGACTAAGAAAATATATACCTTATGTTGTGCAAATTTGTTCAAATGTACTTTTTTTAATAAACTATATTTTCTGTTTGGCTATAATATACTTTTTTCATAAAATATTTTTCCTGATTGGGCTATTTTTTCGCTACTCTGCGACTTAATTAGTTGGTTGGGTTTTGTTCTGGCTATTTTTTTTCTTTCTAATTGGATTCAGTTTAGTAGTGTTTGTGATAGAATTATGACATGCCATTCATGTGATTTTGACTGAGAACTTGATTCATCACGTGCCCTAGATGAAGACAAAGGATTGGATGTTTTTATCAATTACAGTGTTATTCTCTCATCCTTAACTTGCCCGAAATGTGACAGTGAGTGCCTAATATGAAAAGATCAGAAGATATTTAGGTGAAATAACCAATATTAACCGGTTAGGTCAACTCTGAATGCCCAGTTAGGTCAAGTGAATGCCCAGTTAGGTCAAGTGAATGCCCAGTTAGGTCAAGTGAATGCCCAGTTAGGTCAACTGTACACCCTTGATGATTGGTTAGGTTAAGTCACGATATTTTCGTTAGTTTAAATGAAAATGATGAGAAACTTTTCTGGTTGATTTTGAGGTGTTTTGTATGAAACTGCCATCTGTTTCCTGTGAAAATGCATAGTTTTAGAGATGATGATATCTTGAAAACTACGCATTTGCACAGGAAACAGATGGCAGATTCATGCAAAACACCTCAAAATTGACCAGAAAAGTTTGTTCTCATCATAAAAACAGACTGGGTATAAAAACAAATAATTACCATATTTCCTGTATTAGACTCGGTTTCTGGCCTAACTGTAACATGGTAAAAATTTTATAGTAGGCACACTAGGGGCCCCTTCAGCCCATCTGGGTGGCACCAGTTTATATAAACAAACCATAAATACAGTTACATGCAAAATTAAGACCCAATTAATCTCTGAAAATTGCAGATTGTCACATTGTCACATCTACCAGTTGTACATTAACTTCAAAACTTTGGATCTTGTGGATCATTCATCAATACCAATACTGTGCCGTACTAATTGTAGACATCATATGGTTATCTCATCACAAGAAGTTTTACATGGATCGATATAGCTATAACCTGAATAATGTAATAAGCTCTACAGTTAAGATAAAAGGAGTAGGTGGGACTGTAAAGACTGTTAATATAAACCTTGCCTTGAGCATGTCCCAAACCTCAGCTAAGCACATATTGCAAAACCACAAAATATTTGGCGACTTCATACCCCTGTACATTTGTTCTGTAATTTTGATACAGGCTGAGTGATACCAATCATCACAACTCTCACATGCTACAGCCTTAACCCCTTCCCTAACTTCCTTCTTACAAACTTTACAGTCAGTCTGTCAGTCTAAAGTCATCTCAAATACTATTATTTAACTCAGTTGAAAGCTTTATGGTCTAAGTTAGGCTATCGCCTGAATGGAATAAGCTAATATGGGCCTAGGTTAATCAGGCCAAAACTGGGCTTGCACTGAATGAACCCCTAGATCTTTCTAAATTTAATGAGTTAAATTAAGCTTAACCAGTGTGTGAAATTTTCATCGTTAACTTTGGAAGCAATTTTAGACCTTCCAGTTCCCAATGTGTGAAATTTAACACATTTTGTATTTTATTAATTATGAATAATAAAACTTTGTAAAATATATTTTTCAGTTATTTTGGGTCCAATTAAACGATTTTTATATCCCAATTTTTTTTTTTTACTTTTCGACTTAATTTGGGTATGAAAGGGTTAAAACTTCAGCCAAATCTACAGAATTAATAATATAGTACTTTAACAATTTGTAAAAAGCTTAGTGCACAACAGACAGGTATGAACTTTGTAGGGTTGCCAGGTCTCTGGAAACTGAACTTTGCCTCCAGTCTCTGGTCAGAATAGGCCAATCAATGGATTTTTACTGATCTTACTATATATAAATAATCAGAGGTGGCCAAGTTTCCTGGACCAAAGAGCCACATACAACATTTTTCAGATGTACGAGAGCCACAAAATATTTTAAAAAGAATTTAATTATTAAAAACATATATAGTTATACTCACATCATTAAATTGTTTAATTACTGCTTGTAGAAGGCTAAGTTTGGGTCTTCATTTTGGCTGTTAATGCTTTAAAGTCTGGCTGATATGATGTTAAGGCGGTATGAAGAAGCTCAGTCAGGTGTTCATTAGTGAGGGCAGTACGATGTTTTGACTTTATAAACTTCATTACCAAGAAGAGTGCTTCACAGCAATAAGTTGTCACAAAAACTGAGATAAGTTGGAAACTGGTTTTCCTGAGGTGAGGATACTTTGTCTCTGGTACTTGCTTCCAAAATTCAACTACAGATAAACTTTTATGTATCAACTTTAAACCCACATCCTCCTGTAGCTCCAAAAGTTCTGTTTGTATTGAAGCAGCTTCCATAACAAAAGCTGTGGTAACAGGACAGCCATCATTGACAACATCAATCAAGAAAGGATTTACAAGAAATTCAAAGCATGGTTTTAGCTTCTTTAGTTCATCAAGCCTGAACTGAAAATCATCAATTAGTCCTTCTAATTTACTTTTGTATTTCTCCAATTTAATATCTTTTATGTCAATATCAGGAAAAGTGTTTGCTCAGTTTTTCAAGTTGGGAAAGTGGTCAAATTTTTTTGTTACTAGATCTTTTTGGAAGAGCTTTATTTTATTCTAGAAACAGAAAACTGTCCATGTAAGGTCAGAAATTACCTTATCCTTTCCCTGAAGTGCCAAATTTAGATTCTGAAGGTGTTGTATTGCATCAGTAAAAAACATAGATCCTACACCCATTCGTGATCTTTTAGTTGTGGGTATGACTTTCCCTTTTCTTTCAAGAAATCAATGATAGGCTCCAACAGTGCAACAAACCTATTCAGGAGATTACTAGTTGATAACCACCTTACAATACAGTAGAATGAAAGGTCATCTGGCTTATCTTGAAGATCCAGCTCCTCGATAAAATTTCTAAACACTCAGTGCATTTTTGCATTTGAATGAATGAAATTCACAATTTCTAGAACACATTTCATAACACTGTCATACCTAAAGTATTTGCTTACCAAATGACCACGGTGAATGATACAGTGAATAAAGAGACACACAGGATACTTAGGATCGTGTGTCAAGAGCCCAACTAGGCCTACATTTTGTCATACCATAGCTGGTGCTCAATCTGTTGCAACACTGACAAGTTTATTCAATGGTACTTGAACATTTGATAATGCCTTGTCAAGTGCATTCTTTATGTCAACCCCTCTGGTGGTTTCTCTTAGGGTCATTAAGTCCAAGAGTTCTTTCACATTTCCATCACCAGTAACATAACGAACAAATATTGCCAGTTGAGGGTTATCTTTAATATCTGTGGATTCATCAAGGGCCAAACTGAATGCAACAGAATTCTGATCTGGGAAATACGTCTCTCTGTAGTGTGGCAGGAAATAGAAATACTTACTATTTGTTCTCGAAGCTTCGTGTTATCTGGGGTGAGGATTGCAGTAACATCAGCAATATTCTTCTTCACAAATTCTCCACTACTGTAGGGAAGTTGAGCATGAGCAATATTCTATCCCATAACAAAACTAGCTTCAGTAAAGTCAGCTGTCTTACACAATGATGAAAGTACAGTTTGTTGGGCAACTAGGCTAGATTTCAACATTGTTAACTTAGTCTTCCACAATTCTGATTTGGGAGGAAATTCCGTAATAAAATTTTTATGGTTAGTTTCATGATGACGCTTTAAGTTACTGGCTTTAAAGTGATTCAGTGCCACGTGGCAGATAAGACACAGGTTTCCCACCCTTAACAGTAAAGGCAAAGCTCTTCTCCCACTCCTATTTAAAAACTATTTTCTTCTTCATATTTCCGTTTCTTACACTTTGTCTGCTCAGTCATTTTAATCAACTAAGGGGTTGTATAACTTTCACGCGTATAGCTGAGAAAAATAGCCACTATTTGATCTAAGAGGCCAATTTTAAAACACACTCACTTGTTACTACACACAGCCAGCAGGGTAGCTCAAGGGGTGCTGGACATTGGTGAGTGGCGATTGGTGTTAATTACGTAATTTTCCCGCTTAGTGCCTATCACGCAAAAGAAATTGTCATACGCATGATGCATTTTATTGTCAATTCAATTTTTCCTTGTTTTTTTTCATATTTTTTTTATGTGAAAAAAAATTATATTTGTATTATGAATTTTGTCTTTTATGATAAATACAATAAAAACCAAAATTGTCTTGTGAGCTGCAGTTAACAACCTCGAGAGCCGCATGCAGCTCGTGAGCCAGGGTTTGGCCACCATTGATATATATGTTGTTGGTTTATCTTATAATCTAATTATTTTTATCAGACTGATGGTCATTAGCATGCAATGACAGTGACATATTAGGTAGTTAATTAAATGGACTAAGTGTATACATATTTATAATATGTATAAATGTGTGTGTGTGTGTGTGTGTGTGATGTATGTAACTAATATAAAAACACAATGTGTGTTTTTATATAATAATTATATTAAATGAATAACATGTAAAAATATTTATTACATAATTTTTTTTACATATGCATGTAATTATTAGGTCATAGCAAGTAAAAACACCATTCTATAACTTTTTCTTTTTGATAAGCAGTGGATCATTAATTTGCACATGTAGCTGTAATTTTTCCCTGAAATCAGGCACATGCAGAAGGGGGAGGGAGGGCTACAGGGGCTTGAGCCTTCCCATTTGCCCCTTCATGCCTCAGAAGTGCCCTTTTTTTTTTAAAAAAAAAAAATCTGAAAAAGTTTATTTAAAACAGAATTTTACTTTTGTTACCTCACAGGCTCACTCTTGTCAAATTAACTCCTAAAGATTGAATTTGATGGTTTAGAGATTACTTCAACTGTCTCATGTGAAACCTGTGCAAAAATGTCAAGTACCTACTATGGCTACTAAGGTATTATATACTTCATTTTTTGCCCCGATAAAAATATTTCTGAAATTATTCCACATATATGAATTTAAATTTCTTAAAATTTTGTCCAAATTTACTCCCACTAGTATTTTTTGATGATTAACTTTTTTTTAATTTCTTATCAGTTTGAATCTTATTGTGGTCACTTTGTCCCACCCAAGTGTTCACCAACATCAAGGTTACTTATTAAATTTTCAGAATTTGTCAGAATCAAATCTAATATATTATTTTCTCTATTCATTCAATTTATTTCGTAAACTATGTGCATTGGTGTAAACACAATTTGCTTTTAACCCATTTGAATCCTTGTTATTATTCAAAAATTTGATATTTTTAATTCATTTCTGATTTATTCAATCCTCTGCTGGATGAAAAAAGTTTGTCACTGTTAATTTTATAGTTACAGATTTGTTGTGCAATGCTCCAAAAGGAGAGAACCAAGAAACAGAAAGATAGGGAGAGGCAGGAGGCAGCTAAAGGCAGTGCTTCCCTACGTGGATGGATAAAGCCAGGGAGCAACAAGCGAGATGAGGATGAAGACGAAAGTGTTCTACAGGCAGCTCCACACGATGAAGCGTTAAGAGAAGAGTTTACAGAACAGAATGAACAAAATGAAGCAACAAATGGTTCATCAGAGAGATGAATAGGTTATAACACGGGATCTAAAGGCGATGGAGACAGAGAGTACATATGTAGAGCAAGACACACACACAGCAGTGGCAGCGCAAACTCAAGATGAAAGTCCAAAGGGGCCTTCTTTTCCAGAATTGCTTCAATATAAGTTTTCCACTCATCCTGCCCTTGTAAAGACGTTTAACCTAAAATACAATGAGAAATTTATTGAAATATGCAATTCAATCAGTCCGTGCCAACCAGTCATCACTTACCCAAAGAATGCACAAGGATGCTCATTCCAGAGGCAATGGTATGAGAAAAATCCATGGTTGGAATATTTAGTGGAACATGATGCCATGTATTGCTTCAGTTGCAGGCTCTTTATGACTGAAGAGAAATATCAAATAAACTCTGCTTGGAGGTCTGTGGGGTTAAATAAGTGGAAAAATATCATTGAAAAAATTAAAGATCATTCAGCAACAGAGGCACACATGCTGAGTATCGTAAGGTCGAATGGATACAAGCAAAATTCATTTGTTAAGGCCTCTGAATTGGCTGATAGTGAAGGGCTATGTATTCGGGAGCAAGAGAAACAGAGAGATTCTTTCTCGGCTGATAGTGATAGACATCACTTTGTACTTGGCTAGGCAAGGTATGGCCTTCAGGAATGATGATGAAAGCCCAAAAAGCTCAAATAGAGGTAATTTCATTGAGCTTGTGCATCTCTTTGCAAAATATGATAGCATCATCAAAATGCATTTGAATGCTGTCACAGAAATGTAAACTACTAAAAATAGACCACAGGTATCTGTCTCTCCTTTCAAATAGGACAGAATAATCTTATCAAGGCCTTGGCTATGTATGTAAGAAAAATCATCCTTGAAGAAATTAGAGATGCTACCATATATTCTGTTTTGCTTGATGAAACGACTGATATATCTCACACTGAGCAAGCTACCTTTGCTGTCCAATATGAACACGATATGGAAATAAAGGAGTGTTTCATACAAGTCTGTGATGTGCAGTCAACTACAGGACAAGAACTAGCAAATGTAGTGGTGTGTCTGCTTGAAGAAAATGATTTAAAAATAGAGAATATCAGAGGTCAAGGTTAAGATGGGGCAGCCAACATGAGTGGACCTTACGAAGGACTGCAATCCAGGATTCTTCAACTGAATGAAAAGGCTCTATATGTGCACTGCCATGCACATTGCTTGAACCTGGTCCTTGTAGAGGCTGCCAAATTGAACCTTCATTTTATTTCCTTCTTCAACATGGTGGAAAAACTTTACACCTTTATTTTGAGCTCAAGAAAGCGGCATGCTGCATTTGTACAGACACAGCTGTCTATGTACCCTAATCAACGCATACATGAATTGAAAAAGCTCTCGGACACTCGATGGGCTCACTGAGAAACAGCTTTAAGAACACTGAAGAAGGTCTTTACAGCAGTGGTGGAGTTCCTCAGCAACTTATTTGAATGCAGTCCCCCTGACTCAGCAGCTGGTGAAGCAGTGATGCTGCTTCGAAGCATCAATTTGAATTCATCCTGTGCTTGGAGATCACCACACCAGTTTTTATGGAAACTGCTACTGCCTCAAATGCACTTCAACAACAAGATCTTGACCTGGCAGCATCATACAGACTTCTGGATGGAGTGTTGCAAAGAATGAGAAAATTAAAGACAGAAGAGGAGTTCCAGGTGGTGTTTGAAAATGCCAAGAAAAAAGCAGATGAAGCAGAAATTAAAATTCCCCCCACAAGTTCCTGGACAAAAAAGATGATGGAAAATGCCAGCAAAATACAAATACAGCTCTATACCAGCAACAGAGGATCATTCCTTTCAAAGTTTGGAGGAATATTACTGTGCAAATGTGTATTTTCAGTTCTTGAACACAATTACTCAAGAAATGGAAAGAAGATTCAAAGGGAAATAGAACACTGCAACTGGCATGATCCTGAGTTCTTTCCAGTACCTTACAGTGGCAGCAAACTGGAAAGAATTACAAACAGAGGCTGTCAATGCTGTTCACACTATTTGCAAATTCTATAGTTTCGAACAAGAGCAACACAAGGTTTTGACAGAGCTAAAGGTCTTGCACTCAGCATATCCAAGCCTCCAAAATGATGTAAAGGCGATGATGGAGTGCATAAAGAAGAATAACCTCAACTTTGTTTTTCCAACTCTATGTGAGTTGCTCAAAATCTATGCTACTCTTCCTGTAACTACTGCCACAGTGGAACGCTCCTTCTCGAAAGTGAAGCTGATAAAATCAAAGCTTCACAGCCTTTGCACGGAGGAAAGGCTGTCGGATCTAATACTTTGAGCTATAGAGAAGGACATCCCCATCAATAATAAAGATGTCATCAACATTTTTAAGAATATGACTCCAAGGCAGATACATCTGTAACAGAATATGTGAAATCTCTACTCACTGCCAGTACTTCTAATGTTGAAGATTTTATTTGTTTTACCATTGGTTTACCTATAAAGTAACATTCAATGAGCCCATTTCTTTATAATTAATGTAATGTTTAATTAATTAAGGCATTAATTAAGTTTATTTAATTAAGGCATTATAGAGAAGGACTCCATCAATAATAAGGATGTCATCAACATTTTTAAGAATATAACTCCGAGGCGGATACATCTGTAACAGAATATGTGAAATCTCTACTCACTGCCAGTACTTCTAATATTGAAGATTTTATTTGTTTTACCATTGGTTTACCTATAAAGTAACATTCACTGAACCCATTTCTTTATAATTAATGTAGTGTTTAATTAATTAAGTTTAATTAATTAGCTCCCTTAGGGCAGGGAGAAGTATACATTTGCATTACATATTTAATTAACATAGTTCATCGGTGCCATAACAAGGGTGAGGCGAGTAAGGCACTTGTCTCAGGTGTGGAAAGCTGAGGGGCACAGAAAAACTATATAAAATACAGTAAACCCTCATTATTCGCAGTAGATGCATTCCACTCGCGCTGCAAATAAGGGAAATCCGTGAATGCACCATACTCCATTGATTTTGTGCCTAATGTACAGGAAGGTGGTTCATATCCTTGCCTTTTAGTGCTCGTGGGCAGGCTATGAATTAAGCCAGACTTCACCATGTGACCTGCAGCATTGGCACAAAAGAGAAGAGTTACACAATCTTTTGCGGCTTTGAATCCCAATGCATGACGCTCCTCCTGACTAATGTAAGTGCGTGATGGCAATTTCTTCCAAAAAAGGGCAGTCTCATCGGTGTTAAAGACCTGTTCAGGCTTATATCCCTGAAATCTTGACATTGTGCAGCAAAAAACAGTTTTTGAATCTTGCAAACCAGCCTTTACTAGCTACAAAACTTGATTCGGGAGTGGTGCTCATTCCTTCTCCTCCGTCGGTGACCTTGAAGCAGTGACCGCGAATAATTGAAGCCATGAATAGTGATGCCACGAATAGTGAGGGTTTACTGTATGTATCTATTCTCCCAAGCATGCCATGCCATTAGAGAAAGGGCGCATTTCTAAAAAATTTCAGTACTTTATTTTCTGTTTTCTATGCATATTATTTGATCAGCGCTTTTCCAAACCGAATATTGCAAATCAGAAAACAGGATTTAATGACTGGAAAAATCTAAACCATATTGTAGAACATGAAAATTCAACTAATCATCGTGAAAATTTCTGTAAATGGAAATCCCTACAAAAAAGACTATTGTGCGGACAATGTATCGATGATGCACTACAGAAAGTTATTAAAACTGACAAACAAAAATGGAGACACATTCTGAAAATAGTTCTTGATGCTGTGATATTTTGTACCAAAAACAATTTACCATTTAGAGGATCGTGTAGTGTTATAGGAATAGGGGGGTGCAATTTTATAGGGGGGGTGCAATTTTATAGGGGGGTGCAAGTATAGGGGAGCGCAATTTTATGGGCTTGCCTCAGGCACAAAATTAGCTAGATACGGGTCTGGTGTGTGTGTTCAAAATTGATGATGATTGATTTGGAATCAAAATGAATTGCATCTTGGAAGGCTTCAGTTTTATTTTATTTCCAATTTATGGCCAAAGAATTAAATTTGCACAAATTAATCGTATGTATAAAGACATATAAACGTTCCTAAGACAGCAAAAATTGATTTTGAGTTTGGAGTTAATAACATGTCCTGGTAACCATGAAATAACTGAAATTCCATATGACATCAAGATTTTTTTGTGGTGAATGTTGTAAAGTTATCAATTTTTTAAGATTTCTTTTTCAAATATCTTTAATGAGTAGTAATAATTTTTACAATGGGGGAACCTATGCCCCCTATGCCCCCCTTATGTACGCCATTGCTCCAATGTATACAGCTCATTTGTGGTGGAACTACAGGATGTATAATTTGAGAAAATTATATGTTACATATAATAATATTTTTAGGAGTTTATTAGGGACTCCAAGATTTATAAATGGTGCTCTTTCTAGTGTCAGTATGCTGTTTGTAGTCAATAAGGTGCCTAACTGTACCAATTTTGTATTTAGTTTTATCACTGGGCTTGGTGAGTCAGTCAATAAGATAATAGAAGCCATGGTTAGTGGACTGGTCTCTGATATATTTTATAAATCTGAAATCTGGAAGCATTGGTGTAGGCAATTGTATGTTCATTATGCACATTGATTCACTGGCCTACTTAGTCAGTGCTCCAGACAATTATCTCTTAATCTTCTATGGACCTCTTGTATAATGTTTGTACCTGTTGAGTCTGAAATAAAGTGTTTGTTTGTTTGTTATTGCCTGGAGGAAAAGTCGATACTACAACTTATCTTACACTTTAATTATAACATGGCCACAAAATCCTATGATTGAAAGTTTTTAAAGTATCTCACATTTGTGAAATAACCTAACTACTCTATTCCCTAAATTTAGGAAAAATGCATGAATAAAATACATAGTCATCCAGCATGACCACCAAAACTACAGTGAGCAATATATTTATTAGTGATACACTGATTAATCTGCATCGGCATTGGCACCGACTTCGGCCAAATTTGGCCAATGATGTGGCTGATTATATGAAGATATATGACTTTTTTCAAATTTCAACCAAAGACTTTTCATGAAAGTTATAAATAATATTACACATTATATTTATGAACAATATTTTTGCTTTGGAATATAGATATTAAATACTCTGCTAGATATATCCTAATGTGCTTATGTGTAAGAGAGGCTAGCTTCCAAAATGTGTTAGGAATAAAATAGTTGTTCAATAGCCTAGGCATCATGAAATACTGATTACTAAATTTTTTTATTAATTACTATTATTTTGATTTTCAGTTTTTGCAGAGTACCTAGATATGAGAAATATTTCATTGCTTGGAAAATATATCATTAGTTATTTAATTTTATAAATTCCATTCCTTTCCAATTTAAATTATTTTGCATATTAAATACTGAAAACTGAGTAGTAATAATCAATAACTTTTATTAACAATAAAGTAAGCAAATAATAATAATTAATATTTAATAATATAAATTTGGTCAGGTAACTACAATTAAAAAGCTTAAAAGTGATAATGGCTGTTGCAAGCTCCACCGGGCAAATAACTGAATTAATCAGAACTTCAGTAGGCCTATTAGGTGTTCCCTGTTCCTCTATTTTTTATTCAAAGTTTTGAAACAAAATTCCAGTTAAAACAAAAAATTCAGACTCAAAATCAGGTTTCAGCTGTTATGATGTTATTACTCCATTATAACTAATTTATTAATCTACTGTACACTAGGTACTGCAGATGGTAAGCTGGCTAGAAAAGAATATATAAAAAATTAATAATTTGATACCAACATAACAAGAAATCTTCAAAAATTTTAAGTTTTTGTTTATTAAATAATTGGCATTGGCACCAGCCAATTTGCTAGTCATCGGCATTGGCTTCGGCCAAAATTTGCCATATGTGCATCACTAATATTTATTCTGTCATAGGTTTTAAAAAAATAAAAGTATTACTATGACAACACCTGAGAAGGGGAGGAGGGAGGGGGGAGTGAGGGTGGGGGACTGCATTACTATTGCCTCCACATCTCGGAGAGGGTGGAGCGGAACTATTGTAGGAGACTGTACAATGCCAGTGTATTCCTTTCAGAACTGTTAGGAATAAAAAGATTAAGAAGCTTCTGTGGTGGAAGAGGAAAATAGATTAAAATGATTAGAAATAAAAAAAGGGAATTTAAGGAATTTAAAAGCAGTGATAATATTTTGGACTTGAGTAATTATAGGCAGTTTAGAAATAAGCTAAATAGTTTGATTAGGAAGAGCAAAAGGCGTAGTGAAATAAAGCTTGCTAGAAATATAGATGAAGGTTGTTGGAAATTGGAAGTGACAGTGGCAACATTCCTGTTGTTTACTTATGTAGATTCTGGATGCAGGTCATTAGACCTCTATATCCAGATCACTGTCAGATTCCTCCTCTGGTCTTGGCAGGGTGGCGGCAGTGTTTTCCACTGTTCCGAAAGAAACTTCATACACAAACTTCATCCCCCAGCCTGCCCAGTACTTATCCAGATGCTTTTCAAAAGACCACAGACTAGGAGTATTCACCACCCAAGCAGGCAGACTATTCCAGGAGTCTACTGTTCTTAGGGAAAAACTATTTTGCCCCCGTTTCCTGTTGAATCTGGTTTTATATTTGCTTGAAATTATGGCCTTTCATTGTGCCTTCATCCATTTGTAATGTGAGTGAGACTTCCTGATCATAAATATGGTGGGTCAGCTTGTACAATTCGATCATATCTCCTCTAGCATGTCTAAACTTTAGCATAGGCAAGTCAAGCTTCTTTAATCTTTCTTCATAGCTAAAAAGTTTTAGTCCAGGGAGCATCTTTGTTGCATGTCTTTGTACATTTTCTGTTGCATTTATATTTCTTTCTTTCTCCATGGAATCCATACTGCCTGAGCGTATTCCAAATGTGGTCTTACCATTGCCTTAAACAGCCACTTAAATATCTGTAAGTCCAAGAAGCAAAATGATCTTCATATTAACCCCACAAGCTGTGTAGCCTCGTTTATTTTCTCGTGTATATGCCTTTCAAATCGTAGTCAGTCATCGATCACCACCCCAAGATCTTTTTCCTCCTGTACAATTTCCAATATACAGTCTTATCTTACTATCTCTGGTTAAAATTGGGTTTAGCACCGGGAATCCCAGTGCTAAACCGAATCTTTACCTAGGTTAGGTTAGGTTAGGTTAGGCTTGTTTAGGTTAGGTTACATATATATCCCTACCCATTAAACCCCTTTTTTAACATTATCCCACTTAAACTGTCTGATAGACTAATAAGATGAAACTATTAAATAATTTATTTATTACACATTTGCATAAGATGCAAGAAATGAAGGTCACATTTGCATGAAATACAGTGAAATACATCAGAAAAACCTATTTTCATGCAAAAATTGGGTTCCCAGTGCTAAACTGAATCTTTATCCTATCTCTTCTCTATTCCTCATTTTATATGGTCCATTCTCACTCTGGTGTGTTGCAGTGCTAATAGTCATTGACTTGCATTTTTCCAGGTGAAACTTTAGCAACCATTTTTGGAGGGACTCTAAGTCTGTTTGAAGGTGTTCATGGTCATCTCTAGCTTCAATCCATCAATAGATCTTTGTGTCATCTGCAAATAAATAAACATCTGAATCAACCTCATCTGGCGTCATTAATATAGATTACAAACAGTATTGGGCCAAGCACACTGCCCTGCAATATTCCACTGAGTACCTGCACCCACTCTGAGCCCACCCCATTCACCATTACTCTTTGCTGTCTTCCTGTAAAAATAACTTTATCCAGTTGTGCACCCTACCAGCTAGTCCATATCTTGATAGCTTAGCCATTAATCTTCAGTGCGAAACAGTATCATATGCTTTTCTGAAATCCATATAAATTACATCTACAGTTCCTCCTTGATCTAAAATTTCTATCCAGTTGTCCAATACCTTCAGGAGCTGGAGCACCGTTGATTTACTTTTTATGAACCCAAACTGTTTTTCACTGAATTGTCAATGTCTTTTCATGTGTGTTAATATTCTGTCTCTTACTATGGTTTCCATTACTTTGCATGCAATGCAAGTAAGGCTTACCAGTCTATAATTATTTGCCCATTTCTTACTACCCTTCTTAAATATAGCACTAATATTTGCTCTTCTCGTCATCTGGAGTTTCATTGGTCCGGATAGCTGTTCGAAGATAATAGCAAGCACTTCACTATTTCTTCTTTAAGTTCTCTGAGGACTCTAGGGTGAAGACCAACAGGGCCTGGGGATTTATCTATCTTCAACCCGCTAAGTATCTTCAGCACCTCTTCCTGAGTGATAATGATATCCTCCAGTAGGGTTAACCAGTCCACTGGGTGTGTCATAACAGCTGGCACCTCACCTTCTGACAGCATCCGTGCTTTATTATGATCATTTGTAGCCAGTCTCTCTTCTCCATCCACATCCCGAACAAGGTCTGCAACATTAGTATTAGTCTTTAGTTTGCCCTTTATATATCTCCAAAATTTCTTAACATTCCTATCAGCACCATTGGCAATTTCTCTCTCAGCATTTCTTCTGACAATTCTTGTAATGCTTCTGACCTTGTTTCACTGCCTGGTATATTCTCTATACTTCTCCAGATCTCTCATTTCCAAATATCTCTGCCAGCAGCTGTGCTTTTTCTTGATAGCTGCAATCAGGGCCATTTTCTGGCATAAGCAGACTAAGTGGCCACTTATGGCCCCACTGCTACTAGGGGGCCTTAAAGAGGCTGGAAATCAAATTTTTCAATGTGGTGGTGGATTGTGCCATCAGGTCAATAAATGAGAGATTCAAAACATTAGATGATGTGAGGGACATATTTGGAGTTCTCCTAAACTTCACCACAATGAACAAGGAAGACTTGTCCTGCAAGTGTGAAAAGCTCTCTAAGATAGTGAGCTCTGGAGGTGACTCTGACATTGATGGAAAAGAACTGGCCTTCGAAATTAAGAACTTGCCGACTTTACTTTCACACAACATGACTGCAGTGGAGCTTCTTTCCTTCATTCATCAGAAGCAACTGGAAGAACTATACCCCAATCTCTGGGTTGCACTAAGAATTGCCTGCACTCTACCTGTGACAGTAGCATCAGCCGAGAGGAGCTTCTCTAAGATGAAGCTAATCAAGAACTACCTCAGATCATCAATGGGGCAGGATCGCCTCAGTGGCCTTGGCATCATAAGCATCAAGCAGGACGTTGGCAGGGAGATTTCATATGATGATGTTATTGATGATTTCACCCAGAAAAAATCTAGGAGGCAAAAATTTTGAAGATACAAAATGTTCCGAATAACTGTTAGCTATTACACGATTGTATTGTAGAGTTAGTAATTGTTTGGTAGTTGATATTGCATTATTTTTTTATACATAGTTCTGTCTCATTTATTTTAAATAATGTATAAGCTAATTTTCAGGAACTTCATGAGAGTATTTTTTCTGTTTGTCTTCTGAAAGTACATATTTGTTAATGGACATAAATGTTTCATTAAAATTGTTTCATAAGTGTCATTCCACGTCAAGTGGACCAATTTTGGAAAAGTGCCCCACCTCACCATGTCAGATTTTGTTCTAACTTTGCTCACAGATTCCTTTAAGCCTTAAAGGAAGTTCTGCAAAGTGTTAGTTCCATATCTCTTGTGGTTCTGTCATAGGGCTCCAAGAGTATGGGCTACTTTGTCCATCACATTGGGCGCCAAATTATTTGTGCCATTTTTAGCTAGTCAGCATTCCACAGTAACAAATCCTTCTGCTCTGAAAATTTGATCCTAGGGTCAAAATTTACCGTAGATTTCAAACCTCACATTACTAGAGCTCTAGGAAGTATAGATTTTCCATAAAATATCCCCAAAGTAGGCTTCAAATTACATTTTGATTCCTGGGAAGCCACTTTTAGAAAATTATAGCTCTGGATCTACTTGACTCTGTGAGCTTTTGTTAGAAACGAAGAAAGTACTGCCCATATACTACAAAATGTTTCAATCCGGATCTTCCTACCTATTCTAGTTGCTGAGATAAAAGGCATCAAAAATGGCTGAAATTAATTTGTGACAAAAACGTCCCATCTTTAACCCTTTGACGACCAGTATACGTTTCTTTGAACTTAAAAGTTTAAGTTTTATTGTTTTATAATTAGATATTAGTAACTATAGTCACTTAAATGACCCATTTTTGGGTTAATTTTCCGACAACTAAATGATACCTGTATAAATATGTAGATGTATTTGTAGAAACGTTGCATCATTGTACAATTTATATTATTATTATTTCCTTGGGACAAATATGTCCCATGGTCCTCAAAGGGTTAAAGCTCAAAATGATCATGTGGGACAGCTCGCACCATACTCTAACAAAAACCAATGAAAAGAGCATGTATGGCCTGAAATACCAGGGCCTAGTCTTTTATTTTGGTGTCTTACTTTTTTGTAGCTCTAGTAGAGCTTTGAAATTTTGTTCCGTGTAATGTTTCTAGCATTATAATTGTTATTTCATTGGCACAATGCTTTATTTTTCTTTTGTTCTTATTACCAATTATATAGTGCAGGACTAGGTGCAATGTGCTAGGCTATACATAATATTTTTATTTATGTTCAACAACATGTACTGTAATACATGACTATTATTGTTTTCAGATCAAAACTGAAAATGGCTGAATCATCAGATACTAGTAGTGTTCATGTGGGAGAACCCATGGAAACTGAAAGAAAACTGGAAGCTTGTACTATTGGAAATAAAGAGGGAACAGAGTGTCACCTGAAAACATATTCCAGAAAATGTGGTTTGAAACTGTTCACAGAGCTGACAGTTCAGGAAAGACAACTACTTTTTCTTCAAACAGGAATAGAAGTAGTCCAATTTAAGGAAGATGCATGCATATGCTTGCACCATAAACAGCTTCTTTTGACCAGATATGAGAGTCTGCAGAAGCACTGTTGCAACCCATTTGAATATCATAAATCAACATTACCCAAAAAAATCACTTCAGGCAATTGACGTTGCAACAGCTCAACTGTTGAAGGAAGAGACTGACAAAGACATCAAGCCTGGACAAAAACTTTGTCCTGATTGCAGGAAACAGAGGGCTGAAATACAAAGAATCAGTTCAACATCATCAAGTGAATCATTTGATCCATCAGAAGCACAAAAGCAGAAACTAGACACCAGCTGTTCAGCACTTGACATTTCCCCTGTAAAGCCACAAAAAGTGAGCGAGAGAGATTTACCAGGATATGTCAAAAGAAAGACAAGACAAGACAAGCACAAGAAGCTATTGGTCAGAAAATGGCAGCTCTTACAGGGATTGATGTGGGTGAAACGGAAGCTAGCACAAGTCAGCAGAGGTGCAGAAATTGTGAAAATTATGAAATACTGGTGGAAGAATTGAAAAGCCAAATGGAATTATCAGACAAAGAAAGGAAACTGCAGATTCTAACTCTGGAGCCTAACAGCTGGTCTATAC
The DNA here is from genome assembly GCA_023014485.1 of Bathynomus jamesi. Classification (NCBI taxonomy): domain Eukaryota; kingdom Metazoa; phylum Arthropoda; class Malacostraca; order Isopoda; family Cirolanidae; genus Bathynomus; species Bathynomus jamesi. The sequence goes on along the minus strand of JAJOZX010016382.1, from coordinate 40,765 downwards.
AACAAACAGCAGAAGAATTTGGAGTTTCTCTTCAAATGGTTAAAACAGCCAGGAAGTTGAAAGCAGAGTCAGGTATTCTTGCAATACCAGGAAAGGAAAATCTGCATGAGGAAGTAGTGGTAAAAGTTCAAAAGTTTTATGAAGATGATGAATTTAGCCGGATGTGCCCAGGGAAGAAAGATTGGGTGTCTGTCAGGATTGATGGAAAAAAGCTTCAAAAACAAAAAAGACTGCTGCTCAGCAATTTGAAAGAAATGTACACTGCCTACAAAGATCGAAATGGCCCTGAAATTGGCTTCTCTAAGTTCTGTGAACTTCGACCAAAGCAGTGTGTGACAGTTAGTGTAGCAGGGGTACACAGTGTTTGTGTATGTACAATTCACCAAAATATGAAACTGATGTTAGCTGGAGCTGATATTCATGAGGATTACAAAACACTGATGCAAAAATGTGTTTGCAATTTGGAGTCAAAAGACTGTATGCTACGATGGTGTGAACTGTGCCCTGGAGCACCAGCACTAGAAGATCACCTTTCAGCTATTTTTACAGAACAAGCAGAAATGGATCTACAAGAAATGACTGAATATAAACAATGGGTTCACACTGACAGGGACACCTTGATTATGAAACAGTTGTCAATAGAGGATTTTATCATAGAACTGACTTCAAAAATTATCTTCCTTTTGTGGTCATCATTACATTTCAAATCACCAAAGTGCTCACCTGAAGTCCCTAAAGGAGGAAATAAAACCTGAAGAAGCAATAATCTTAATGGATTTTGCAGAGAACTATTCTTTTGTGGTACAAGATGCAGCACAAGGTTTTCACTGGGACAACAGCCAAGCAACACTGCATCCTTTTGTAATGTATCACAAAGTTTCAGATGAAATTAGAAGTGAATGTTTTTGTGTCATCAGTGACTGTCTGAAGCATGATACTGTTGCAGTACATGTCTTTCTGAAGAAGTTGATTGGATTTCTGAAAGAAAATTCTGAAGTAATCAAGCATATTCATTACTTCAGTGATGGTGCTGCAGGCCAGTACAAAAACTACAAAAATTTCATGAACCTTTGTTAGCACAGCAAAGCTTTTGGTGGGATAACGGCAGAATGGAACTTTTTTGCTACCAGCCATGGAAAATCAGCATGTGATGGTGTAGGGGGCACTGTGAAAAGATTGGCAGTTCGTGCCAGCTTGCAAAGACCAGTAACTGGTCAGATTCTCACACCTACCGATCTCTTTGGATTTTGCCAAAAAGATGTGCATGGAATTACATTCTTTTTTGTTTCAACTGATGAAATAGAAGCAGAGAGAAGCACAGGAAATAAGATTTAATCATGGGCATACAGTAGCTGGAACTCAAGAAAATCATTTTGTTTCAGTAAATGATAAACAGATTCAAGTTAGCAGAGTTTCAAGATCTACATGTTATTTTGTGGCCAATGTTGGAATATACAGTGACATTGATCAACAACAGTTGAAACTGCAACCAGGCCAATATGTGGCATGCATTTATGATGATTTGTGGTGGCTTGGAAACATTTGTGAAGTCTGTGAGGAAGAAAAAGATGCATTAATTACATTTATGCACCCTCATGGGCCAGCACGACAGTTTCAGTGGCCATCTAGAAAAGACACTTGTTGGATTCCAGAGCAGCATATCTTGACAACTATTCCTGCTCCTACACCGAGTGCCATGGGAAGAGGGTACATGCTGCCAGGGAATACCTTGTCTACTACAGAAAATTTGTTTGAAAGCTTTGAAAAGGAGTTGCACAGTTCTGGATCCAGTTAGAAAGTCAAGGAAAGATGAGTTGGTGGGTGGGTGGGACCTGTGGCTGGACCTGCATGGCTATCAGGCATGGCCCCTTGGCAATGGGGTTGCCAATTTCTCGAAAAACTGAAACAGACTCCTTTGTATTAATAAATTATCTTTATCTTTAATAATTATCAATTAGAGAAATTGGCAGTGGCTTAGCCACCATGGACCAACACAGGAGTGCAAATAAATTAACAAATATAATGCTAGGAAACATCACACGGAACAAAATTTCAAAACTCTACTATACCTACAAAAAAGCAAGACACCAAAATAAAAAACTAGGCCCTAGTATTTCAGGACATGCTCTTTTCATTGGTTTTTGTTAGAGTATGGTGCAAGCTGTCCCACATGATCATTTTGAGCTTTAAAGATGGGACATTTTTGTCACAAATTAATTTTGGCCATTTTTGATGCCTTATATCTCAGCAACTAGAAAAGGTAGGAAGATCTGGATTGAAACATTTTGTAGCATATGAGCAGCACTTTCTTGGTTTCTAACAAAAGCTCACAGAGTCAAGTAAATCCAGAGCTATAATTTTCTAAAAGTGGCTTCCCAGGAATCAAAATGTAATTTGAAGCCTACTTTGGGGATATTTTATGGAAAATCTATACTTCCTAGAGCTCTAGTAATGTGAGTTTTGAAATCTACAGTACATTTTGACCCTAGGAGCAAATTTTCAGAGCAGAAGGATTTGTTACTGTGGAATGCTGACTAGCTAAAAATGGCACAAATAATTCAGCGCTCAATGTGATGGACAAAGTAGCCCATGCTCTTGGAGCCCTAGTGATAGAACCACAAGAGATATGGAACTAAAACATTGCAGAACTTCCTTTAAGGCTTAAAGGAATCTGTGAGCAAAGTTAGAACAAAATCTGACATGGTGAGGTGGGGACCACAGGTCCACTTGACGTGGAATGACCCATAACTGTTTTTTATTAACACAGCCATTTTTTGTATGTGTGTGCTGAGGTGATGTAGTAAGGCATGAGTTGGTGGATGGAGGGGTGGGGCCTCAAATGGGTATACTGCTTAGGGCCCCCTAATGGCTAGAAACGGCCCTGGCCATGTGGTTGATAGAGTTTTTCTTATTTGTATCAGTAAAATTCTTACTCAGTATATATTTTTCTTGTGCTTCCTTTACCTTGTCTCTGAATATTTTCCATTAATCTTAACAGTTTTCTGATTTTTTAGTCTCCCTATCCATTCTTGGGTAAATTCTTTCTTCATATCTTCATAATTTCCTCTGTCATAAAAGAATCTTTTCCTCCTCCTTTGCTTTCTGGTAGTATAGCAGTTAAAAATAAATTTTATAACACTATGATCACTTCCACCTAAAGGGGATGACATCACAATTTCATCTGTCATTGCCTCTTCATTGGTTAATATCAAGGCCAGAGTATTTGGTTGTTGGGTGCCATGGCCTCTAGTTGATTTCTTAACATGCTGACATAAATATGCATCATAAATAGCTTCAATAAAAATGAATTCCTCAGTCTCTTCTCCTCCTGGAGTAGTCCAGCCATTCCAGTCAATTTTGGGGTAACTGAAATCACCTGTGATCAGTATATGTGTATATTCTGTTTGGCCCAAATTGCAGAGAAGTTGCCATAGGTACTGCGCATTCTGCTTTATTCTACTTGGACTATTATAAACACATCCCACTACACCCGCCGCAAAATGACTTTGGACCTTCGTGCGATATTCCGCTGAGAAAGTGGTCTGAAATCTATTTGCATTTCTCACGCTACTGAGTAAAATATTTTGTCTGGAAGTATCTGGCATGTTGTTAGTTGATCCCTTTATACTACCGCAGAGGCAAGACTCGTCAGTGTTTAGATAGAGGTGACGTGGGGGTGTTGTGTTTCTGCCGTACCGCGTCCAGAATTCTTGGATTTTTGTGTGCAGTCGTTTGTGTTCTTTATTTTTCTTAAAGTGCAGTGGACATGCCTGGGAAGTATTGTTCTGTTGAGGAGAAGGCCCATATTCTTGCGTGGAGGCAAGAAAATGTCTCGATAAAGATGATATGTGAGCATACTGGTCGGGCGAAGTCGACCATCATGAAGCTGTTGGCGGCGGCTAGAGGCCTACCACCCAACGTCGTACCGAAGCACAATTTCGGTGGTGGAAGGCGAAGGAAGATGTCTAAGGCCACAGATAACCTCATAAAGAGAGAAGTGTTGAAGAACCCTCGACTTACAGCATCTCAATTGAAAAAGAACCATCCCAAGCTGCTGGAAGCCATGTCTGTTCGAATGATCCAGCACCGGCTGCAAAAGGACTTGGGGTTACCATGCCGTACCGCCGCCAAGAAGCCACTTATCACCGACCGCATGAAGAAGCAGCGTGTTGCCTTTGCAAAGAAATACGTTCATTGGACATCAGCACAGTGGAGGAAGGTGATGTTTTCAGATGAAAGCATGTTCCAGGTGTTCCAGATTCGATCTGCCAAGGTGCGACGCCCGTCATCTGCTAGTCGGTACCACCCGGCCTACATGGTACCAACTGAGTCAGTGATGGTGTGGGGATGTTTTTCTGGTGAGAAGGGAAATGGGGGTCTGTGCTTCCTTCCTAAGAATGTGATGATGAACGGTGACCGTTATATTGATGTCCTTAACGACCATTTGTTGAACCACTTCACCATTCATGGCAGTGAGATTTTTATGCACGACAGTGCCCCCTGTCACAAGGCCAAGAAGGTGACAAAGTGGCTTAATGAGTGGAAGATTAAGGTGTTAGAGTGGCCTGGCAATAGCCCCGATCTCAACCCCATCGAGAACTGTTGGCATTACATGAAGATCATGGCAGAGAAGAAGACTCCTAACCTTGCGAACCTCAAGACGGAGCTGATAAAGGTGTGGTGCAAGGAGATGACATTGGACTACTTCAGGAAGCTCAGTGATTCCATGCCCAAATGGCTCCAGGGGGTCCTCAAGAATAAGGGAGCCATGACTTCATATTGATGTAACAGTTTTTAAATATATTTGGTTTTTTATAATGATGTTTGTGCTTTTCCTCCAAAATGGTAGATGGTCCGAAGTCATTTTGTGGTGGGTGTAATGCCACATTTCCTTCTTTTAATCTAATTTTCAGCCATACAGATTCCTGGAATTAAGTATTTATCATGACCTCTCTCACCTGCAGATCTTCATTTATGTAGATGACCACAGCATTTCCAACATTATTTCCCAAATTAACTGAATATAATTCATAACCATCCATTTTTATTTCTGCTTCTGTCAAAGTATATCTGGAAAATTTTGGTTTAACTTCCATAACAAAAATTATATCAGGTCTTTTACTATCCCCATCAATGCGAAGTTTAAGCTCATCCATTTTATTTGTGAGGGTGTCTGCATTAGTATACCAACATAGTAGATTGTTGGCTGTTCTTCCTTTTCCTTAATTTGCGCTTTATTTAGATGTGTACCAACAAACTGTGTTCTATTTACATTGCTTAATTTATCTATAATTTTTAGTCTCTCTCTGGTAATTTTCTGATCTTCCACCCTCCTGGTGGTCCTCTGACCCTGTAAATATAGTTTCCCGATTGGTTAGTTTCTTCCCTTTCCTTGCATTCTTCTCTAAGTTCTTTAAGCTCTTCCCTCTGTGTCTTTGTTAAATCATGCTGAATTGATATGTCCTTATAGTGTCTATCCGTATACTGTAGTTTTCTAGTATTTCCCAAGACTCTCATTTTGGTCACTAAACTGTCAAACACTACTCCCAGGGGTCTTTTGCTGCCATCCTTTTTAATCCCCATTCTAAAAACTTTAACTATTTTTTGTTGATCTACTTCAGGTAATTCCGGAGGTCCCTGGCATAAATCCAGTATAAACTGTTTGTCTTCTTCTCTTTCCTTACCATTTGATTTGGAGCTCTCTGCTACTCTATAGATTATGATATTGTTCTTTCTTTGTTCTTCATCCCTAATTTCCATTCTTACCTTCTCCAACTCCACTTGATTTGCTGCTAATTTATCTAAATCCTCTGCAGGTGCACCATTCTTAGTGCTACATGTTTGTATCTTTTTTACCTCATTTATGACAACGTCTCTATAAGTATTTTCCATATCATTCTTTATATTCGTACACAAATCCTCCTTTAATGCCACCATATCTTTCTTAACTTTGTTATATTTCTCTGTTATATCCAGTTCAAATGCTGCCATTCTGTCTTCTAATTCATCCTATTGTCTAGTTAATCTAGTGACATGAGACAGAACTCTGCCAACTATACTGTTGCACTTTTCACAATACCAGTGGAGTGATCCTTCATCATTTCTCATTAAGAATTTATAAATGTCTTTGCCAATGTTCTCACAGGCAATGTGGTGCCACATGTCACATAAACTACATAATAAAGCTTCATCTTTACTACTCACTTGGCGTTTGCAGGACCCACATTTACTGAATTCAGTCTCCTCTCCTCTTTGTTTACCTTTGCCTCCATCTTGAATCAGCTGAATTTTTTGTCTCCTACCACTTTAACTGCATATTGCCAACAAGAGAAATTATTTTAGCAAACAAAGAGGCATAATGATAAAAAAGGCGCAAAAACTGGCAAACTTAACCATGATAATTGCGAAGAGCTGCAATAAGATATTGATTGGGAAAACATATTGGAAACACATAGCACTACCATCTATATTATAAGGCACAAATATTATAAATCTGACTCAGGCAGAAATTGAAAAGTTGCAGAGGATTGAAAATAGTATCTATCGGCAAATTTTAGGAGCACCAGAGTGGAGTTAAAAAGGGAGAAGCTACAATACTTAAAATTAATATTACAGGAGGATGCAAATGGTAGGGTGAGAAATGAATTGCTGAAAGTAATTGTTGAGGATTATGAAAGGGAAGGGAAAGAATAAGTGGTTTAAAGGTATTAAGAAATTTATGAGAGAGATTGGTATAAGCATGTTGCAATTAAAATTGCTAAGGAAGAGGTAAAGGAACGGGTAAAGATTTGGGATTTAAGGTGGAAGGATGAGGTAACATCAAAGACTAGTTTACAATTATACAGAGAATGGAAGCAGGAAATTAGGGGGTGAAGAAAACATATATGATAATACCCTAGTTCGAAAAAACTATACAGGGCTATGGCTTGATTGCTTGTTACCCTCATCCATTCGAAATTTCCAGCAGATTTCAGTAGAGAGTTAATGACAAAACCCTACATTTTTTCGTTAGAGAGTTATGTATGTGTAGATCTTCAAAGGACCTCGTTAAATTTATTTGCCTTTGGTATTTTAGCGCTGCCTAATGGTAAAAAAAGAAATCACCTTACCTTATTATTTCGTTGGGCCTCATTTCTGTTTTGATGTTGGGCTGCGTGGTACAATGGAGTTACACAATGAGTTGATTTGGTTTAATTAATATAGGCATTCACTATACTTAAAAGCATTACTTAACATAAGCAGCTCTGATCAGTGCCACAAAATATAAATCGTCTCAGGAATTCGCTTTTTCAAAGTTCATTGACTCTTCTCTCGAAGTAATTTTCATGAGTCAGCAGTGGAAAATTTTGAATACAAAATAATAAAATTTTCTTGTTAGGTGGGCCTAACTGGGTCCTATGTATGGCAATTATTTCCATTCCCAATAGGCTATGTCGCCAATTCCGAGGCAATTTTGTAGATATTTAATTCAATGAATTAATAATTTATATTTAATTAAGAAATAAAGGTACCACATACGATACCATATTGTAAGCATATATAGTTTTTCCATACCTAGGTTCAGTTTTACTACATAAAAGCAGAACAAACACCCTACCCCTAAGTGATAGAAAGAGATTTAAGAATGGTGATAGCAATTGTCAAGTGTGTGGAAATGAGACAAGATTTAAAACATTTCATACTTTGGTGCCCAGAATACCTAGAAGAGCATAGATTAGATGGTAGACTTCAGCAACCTTATGTAGGGAATAAAAACAAAATATTTGGAGAACTATTGATGCAAATAAATAAAATATAAAAAAAATAAAATAATGCTCTGCAAGTTCTGGAGGAGAGAAGGCTGAAAAGTTAAGAAATAGGGATACTACTGAAAAGGCAATGCCTCGGAGTAACATCATCATCATATTTGTGTATCCAGATATCAATTTTAAATTAACTTGTAGGCAAATTTCTTTCCTTCTTTTTTATAACTTAATTTGTCTGATAGCCTTTTGTAGTTAATGTACAACTGATTTCCACTACTTATAGACCAATTTCCACAAATTATAATAGTCTAGTCTAATTGTTGATCTGGGTTTTGCCAACAACTTGGGCAACTTAGGCAACTTAGGCAAAAGTTAAGAATCCAGACACAGCTCAGTTGGAAAATAATATTTTTTTAGCATATTTTTTATAAATAAATTTTGCTAAAATCTTTGGTTAATATGTTTTAGATGACATGGGCTGGACCTATAAATCAAAATAACTTTTTATGAGGTAGTTTTAGTCGCCTTATTCAAATTTGTCACTCATTTTTTTGTGCAAACTATTGTAGAAAATAATAATAATAATAATAATAATAATAATAATAATAATAATATAAATATATATATTTAGTGTACAGTGCCCGCGAAAAGTATCCGATCACTCAAGAAAATACAATATTTTCCCTTGATATTCAGAGACACGTAATTCACTTTCTATTTGTTCTAGCGACATCTGGTAACTTTGAGGTTGCTCGCTGATATGAGAGCTATCCAACGCATTCTCAAATTAGTGTTCTGGTAGCCTTCGTTGCGGGTGGCTGTGTCTCAAATTTGTCAGATTTCACTGTTTGTGTAAATTTCTTGATATTTTTTTTTTTTTTTTACAGAAAGTGGTGTAAATAAAATTTATATATAATGTGTGCTAAAAACAACTTAAGAGTGATTGTCGAGGTGCTATTGTTGCTTTGCATGCATGTGGGAAATCACAGAGACAGATAGCTAAGGAATTAAACATATCCCAAAGTACCGTTAATTTATGGGTTTCACGGGCTAAGAACAATGGTGGCCTAACCACGCCAGTCCCTAAAAACGATCTGGCAGACCGAGAAAAACAAATTCGCGAACAGACAAACTTATGAAACGTTTAGTATTGAAAAACCCAACAATAACTGCGAAAGAAATAAATTTAATATGAATAATTTGTTATCTGGTGTTTCTGAACGAACTATCCAGGAGCGGCTCCAAAAGAACTCGGATTACCATCTCGCCATGCTGCTAAGAAACCGTTCATTAATGAAAAAATGCGTAAAAAACGTGTCGCATTTTGTAAAAAATACATTCATTGGACTGTTGATGACTGGAAGAAGGTTTTATTTAGCGATGAGTCGACATTTTTGACATTCAGAAGTTGTCCAAAAAGGTTCGCCGGCCTATTGGCTCAAATAGGATGGACCCTAAATACACCCTAAAGACAATGAAACACCCTCCAAGTGTGATGGTTTGGGGTTGTTTCGGTTACTATGGGCGTGGAAACTTATATTTTCTTCCGAAGAACACAACTATGAATGGTGCACGGTATTTAGCAATGCTACAGGATAAACTTCCAATGGCAATGGCAATCCAAAGGACAAAAACATACATGCATGATGGTGCACCATGTCACAGGGCCAAAATAGTGACAAAATGGATTACTGACAATAAATTTGATATTTTGGATTGGCCTGGTAATAGTCCAGATCTCAATCCGATAGAAAATCTGTGGCTAATAATAAAAAATAAGGTTGAATGCCACGACACTGGCTCAGTCGAAAAATTACAAGAGGCCATCAAAAAGGTATGGTGCAAGGAAATATCAGTGGAAGTTTGTCAAAACTTGATTAAATCCATGCCAAAACATCTAGAACAAGTCATCCAAACCAAAGGACAGATGACAAAATACTAATATAAGGTTAGTATACATTTAAACATTGTTTTTTATGTAAAAAATACAAATTTCAAGGGTGATCGGATACTTTTCGCGGGCACTGTATTTGTAGTCGGGGGTGGTATGATGTCGTTACTCTACAACTTAATTAGTTTGTTGGTTTCTGTTCTGGCTATTTTTTTTTCTAATTGAATTCAGTTTGGTGGTGTTTGTGATAGAATTATGACGCCATTCTTGTGGTTTCGACTTTGAGAACTTGATTCATCATGTACCCTAAATGAAGACAAAGCATTGGATGTTTTTATCAATTACGGCATTATTCTCTCATCCTTAACTTGCCCAAAATGTGACAGTGAGTGCCTAATACGAAAAAATCAGAAGATATTTAGGTGAAATAACCAATATTAACCTCTTTGGTTAATTGAATGCCCGGTTAGGTTAATTGAATGCCCGGTTAGGTCAACTGAATGCCCGGTTAGGTCAACTGAATGCCCAGTTAGGTCAACTGAATGCCCAGTTAGGTCAACTGAATGCCCAGTTAGGTCAACTGAATGCCCAGTTAGGTCAACTGAATGCCCAGTTAGGTCAACTGAATGCCCAGTTAGGTCAACTGAATGCCAGTTAGGTAACTGAATGGCCAGTTAGGTTAATTGAATGGCCAGTTAGGTTAATTGAATGGCCAGTTAGGTTAATTGAATGGCCAGTTAAATTAACTGCATGCCCTTGATGATTGGTTAGGTTGTCGTGATATTTTCGTTAAAACTAACAAAAATATTATGACAACCTAACCAACTGTCAAGGGCACTCAGTTGATCTAACTGGGGCAGCTTACATGAATATGAGTAGAAGTGGGGCTCATTATAAAGCAGCCATAAGATGACATAAACAGGAAGAAATTTATATTTTCTGAATTTGATCACAGACTATATACCAGCATAAGCATAAGAAATAATTTAACCATGGATTCTATACTTATGCCAAAACAGCAATATCCTATTTTGGCATCCCAAATTATTTTACTATTACAAGATAAACAAATAGCATCCCAAATACAAGCAATTGGTGAGTGTGTTTAGTTGCTTCCTGACATAAATGATAGTGCAGTATCCTGTGTGATATACTTGTCTATGTATTAAAAATAACTGCTCACATTTTTGGTAAAAGTTGGGTGCACCTAAAGCAAAAGCACCCTCTGTGTAATTTCTTTATTTATGGTCAGATTTTTATAAAATTTTCAATATAGAGGTTTTCAAGTACCAAGAAATTGGTCAAAATTTTAATTTTTGGGAAATTTTGAAAAAAATTCAAAAAATTTTGAAATTTTTTTTTCAAAAATGAAAAAATTTGGAAGTTTTTATAAATTAATATACTTTCAAAAGGATATGCAATCATTATGCACACCATCTCCAAAAACATTTTATTTTTCCTTAACTTCTTAGATTTATAGGTTTCAGCCCAGTTAGGGCATACAGTTAACCTAACTGGGCCTTCAGTGTTATTCCGATGTCCACCACTGAAGGCCTGGTTAAGTCAACTGTATGCCCTTGACAATTGGTTAGGTTAAGTCATGTTAGTTTTGTTAAAACTAACAAAAATAACACAGCCTAACCTACCAATTGTCAAGAGCATACAGTTAACCTAACCAGGACTTCAATGGCAGATATTGGAACAACATTGAAGGCCTGGTTAGGTCAACTGTATGCTCTTTTTTTTTTTTTTAGGAAAGATTTTTAAAAAAATTGAAAAATTTGTTTTTCAAAAATGGTGTGTGTTATTCTAATGTCTGCCTTGAAAAACTCAATATTGAAAATTTCATAAAAATCTGACCATAAATAAAGAAATTACAGATGGGTGCTTTTGCTGTAGGTGCGCCAAAAGTTGTTTAAAATTAATTGAAACCTATGTGAAAATTATTGAATGCCCAATTAGATCAATTGTATGCCCTTGACGATTGGTTAGGTTAAGTTGTGATATTTTTGTTTAAACTAGCAAAAATATCATGACAACCTAACCAATCATCAAGGGCATACAGTTGATCTAACCGGGCATTCCAGCCAAAGCTAATGCTGTTAAATAATTTGAGATGCTATTCATTTATTTTGTAATTGTAAAATAATTTGGTACGCCAAAATAGGATATTGCCAAAGCCAAAAAAACTATATTGGGTTATGGATGATTGTCTGTCACCCTCATCCATTGAAAATTTCCAGCAGATATTGACAGAGAGTCGATTACAAAAACCCTATGTCTTTTCATAAAAAGTTGTTTGTGGAGGTCTTCAAAAGACCTCATTAAGTAGTGTTTTTTTTTGTTAAGGTTAAATTTATTTGCCTTTAGTATTTAGCACTACCTAATGGTAAAGAAGGGAAATTAACATACCTTATTTCATTGGGCCTCGTTTCTGGTTGTAGGGTGCTCCTCTTTCTTTTGATGTAGGTGATGGAGTTACACACTGAGTTTATTTGGTTTAATTAATAGGCATTCACTACACTTAAATACCTGAAGGAATAGGCCTATCCTTTTGAGTTATTAGGTTTATATTACTTGGTATTCACTTAGAACTTATAGGAAGATTAATTATGTCTCCCATGCCTAAAGCTTCACTTGTATCTAGGCAGCTCTGGCTGCTAATATAAATTTCTTTTGCTATTATGCAGCTAAGGGGCATCGCGGCTTTATAAACATACACTACCCTTTTTGACTTCAGAAATATATGTACATCACGCTACAATTAATTATATACTGGGGAAATATCATTTTATGGTGAAGTTTAATGAAATTGTTAGAAAAAATTCAAATTTGCCACTACCACCACCATGATCAACATGGTGGACATCAACCAATCACCAAGTGCTCTTGTGATGTCATCCAGCCAATCAAATGTAAACCTGGCTCTATCCCAGGATTAAAATCGCGCCATTTCTCAGTCTAGATTCTAGGTTGGTTAGGTAAGGTTAGGTTGCTTTAATTGGTGATATTTTTTTTTTTTTCCCTGCATTATTTGGTGATAATTCTTGGTTTTTTCTGCTTCTTTTTCGTGCTTTGTGCAGTGGTACTTGTCTATCCAAAACACCTTAAAACTGATGTTTTTTCATAATTCCACAACTATTGACAATATCTACTACACAAAGCATGAAAAACTGCAGAAGAAACAAAAATTATCACTGAACTCAACAATGCCCCTTAGCTGCATAATTACCCTCAAAGTAATTTTCATGAGTCAGCAGTGGAAAATTTTGATACAAAATAATATATTTTTCTTGTTATGCAGGCCCAATGCCTCCATATGGGGTTCCATGTATGACAATTATTTTCATTCCCAATACACTATGCCCCCAATCCTGAGGCAATTTTGAAGTTTTTTAATTCAATAAATTAATAATTTATTTAATTAAGAAATAAAGGTACCACATACAATACCATATTGTAAGCATGTATAGTTTTTCCATATAAACATACTTTATCTCTGCCTTTGCAAATCCTGTGGAGATCTTCACTAGACAGCAGTAGAATACCACCAATCATGAAACAAGCAAATATTACCCCAATCTACAAAGGTAGCAAAAGAAAGGAAACCAAAAACTATAGACCCATATCCTTGACTTCCCACATTATCCAAATATTTGAGAAAGTCTTGAAAAGCCACACTGTCAATTTTATAGAAAATGAACATCTCTTAGAAGACTTTCAACATGGTTTCAGACAAAAGAGATCCTGTCTTACTGAACTTATAGAGCCAGGGATGGCCAAGTTTCCTGTACCCAAGAGCCATACACGGTGTTTTTCAGATGTATGAGAGCCACAAAATATTTTTAAAAGAATTTAATTATTAAAAACATATGCATATAGTTATACTCACATTATTAAATTGTTTAATTACTGCTTGTAGAAGGCTTAGTTTGGGTCTTCATTTTGGCTGTTAATGCTTTAAAGTCTGGCTGATGTGATGTTAAGGCGGTATGAAGAAGCTCAGTCAGGTGTTCATTAGTGAGGGCAGCACGATGTTTTGATTTTATAAACTTCATTACCGAGAAGAGTGCTTCACAGCAATAAGTTGTCACAAAAACTGAGATAAGTTGGAAACTGGTTTTCCTGAGGTGAGGATACTTTGTCTCTGGTACTTGCTTCCAAAATTCAACTGCAGATAAGCTTTTATATCAACTTTAAACCCACATCCTCCTGTAGCTCCAAAAGTTCTGTTTGTATTGAAGCAGCTTCCATAACAAAAGGTGTGGTAACAGGACAGCCATTGTTGACAACATCAATCAAGAAAGGATTTACAAGAAATTCAAAGCATGGTTTTAGCTTCTTTAGTTCATCAAACCTGAACTGAAAATCATCAATTAGACCTTCTAATTTACATTGTATTCCTCCAATTTACTATGTTTTATTTCAATATCAGGAAAAGTGTTTGCTCAGTTTTTCAGGTGGGGAAAATAGTAAAATTTTTTTGTTACTAGATCTTTTTGGAAGAGCTTTATTTTATTCTGGAAACTGAAAACTGTCTGTGTAAGGTCAGAAATTACCTTATCCTTTCCCTGAAGTGCCAAATTTAGATTTTGAAGGTGTTGTATTACATCATTAAAATACATCAGATCCTGCACCCATTCGTGATCTTCTAGTTGTGGGTATGACTTTCCCTTTTCTTTCAAGAAACCAATGATAGGCTCCAACAGTGCAACAAACTTGTTCAGGAGATTACTAGTTGATAACCACCTTACAATACAGTAGAATGAAAGGTCATCTGGCTTATCTTGAAGATCCAGCTCCTTGATAAAATTTCTAAACACTCAGTGCATTTTTGCATTTGAATGAATGAAATTCACAATTTCTAGAATACATTTCATAACACTGTCATACCTAAAGTACTTGCTTACCAAATGACCATGGTGAATGATACAGTGAATAAAGAGAGACACAGGATACTTGGGATCGCGTGTCAAGAGCCCAACTAGGCCTACATTTCATCCTACCATAGCTGGTGCTCTATCTGTTGCAACACTGACAAGTTTATTCAATGGTACTTGAACATTTGATAATGCCTCATAAGTGTGTTCTTTATGTCAACCCCTCTGGTGGTTTCTCTTAGGGTCATTAAGTCCAAGAGTTCTTCTTTCATATTTCCATCACCAGTTGAGGGTTATCTTTAATATCTGTGGATTCATCGAGGGCCAAACTGAACCCAACAGAATTCTTCAAATCACTCTGCAATGAGCATGTAATTTCAGCATTATCTGGGAAATACGTCTCTCTGTAGTGTGGCAGGAAATAGAAATACTTGCCATTTGTTCTTGAAGCTTTGTGTTATCTGGAGTGAGGATTGCAGTAACATCGGCAATATTCTTCTTCACAAATTCTCCACTACTGTAGGGAAGTTGAGCATGAGCAATATTCCATGACATAACAAAACTAGCTTCAGTAGTTGTCAGCTGTCTTACACAATGATGAAAGTACAGTTTGTTAGGCAACTAGGCTAGATTTCAACATTGTTAACTTAGTCTTCCGCAATTCTGATTTGGGAGGAAATTCTGTAATAAAATTTTTATGGTTAGTTTCATGACGACGCTTTAAGTTACTGGCTTTAAAGTGATTCAGTGCCACATGGCAGATAAGACACACAGGTTTCCCACCCTTAACAGTAAAAGCAAAACTCTCCTCCCACTCCTGTTTAAAAACTATTTTCTTCTTCTTATTTCAGTTTCTTACACTTTGTCTGCTCAGTCATTTTAATCAACTAAGGGGTTGTATAACTTTCACTTGTATAGCTGAGAAAAAGAGCCACTATTTGATCTAAGAAGCCAATTTTAAAACACACTCACGCATTACTACACGCGGCTGGCAGGGTAGCTCAAGGGGTACTGGACACTGGTGAGTGGCAATTGTTGTTAATTATATAATTATCCCACTTAGTGCCTGTCACGCAAAAGAAATTGTCATATGCATGACACATTTTATTGTCAATTCAATTTTTCCTTTTTTTTGTCATATTTTTTTATTGTGAAAAAAAAATTAGTGGAGTGCCACAAGGTATAGTACTGGGACCAATACTATTCATTATAATGCTAAACAATATAAACTGTAACCTCAGAAGCTCTCTCCTGTCATTTGCAGATGATACCAGAATACTAAGACCAATTACAGAAAAAGAAGACTGTGCAGAGCTACAAAAAGTTCTACAGACTATATATGCATGGGCAGATGTGTACATTATGACTTCAATGAAGACAAATTTGAACTAATTAAGTATGGACCAAGTAAATGCCTAAAAGAACAATTCAACTACACTGGACCCACAAGAAAAGATATTGTATGAACTGATCATGTAAAGGACCTAGGGGTTATATTATCTGAAGATGCAACGTTCAACAGGCATATTGACAAAATAACTTAATCCTGCAAACAACTAATAGGATATATACTGAGGACATTCAGAACTAGAGACAGTAAGACCATGCTTACCCTGTGGAAATCACTTGTTTTTCCATGCATCAGATACTGCTCTCAATTATGGTTTCCCCACAAACAGAATGAATTGCAAACAATTGAGGGCCTACAAAGAACCTTCACTTCATATATTAAACAACCTGATGAGCAACAGGTGGGTAAAAACAAATTAAACTACTGGGATAGGCTGAGAGACCTTGACCTTTATTCCATAGAGAGGAGGTTTGAGAGATACATCCTGATCTACACCTGGAAAATTCTAGAAGGGCTTTTAGTTGTCTCCAATACTGAACCAGTTGTGCCCACCTCAACAAGAACTGGCAGAATGTGTCAAAAGCATCACCTCCCACCAAACAGCCTGAGAAGGATTCAAACTCTTCACTATTATAGTATCTCTAGGCAGGGTTCTTGCTCATTTAACTCCTTCCCTCAGTACCTCAGAGATATGAGTGCAGTCCCAGTGGATACTTTTAAAAAACATTTGGACATGTTTTTAGCCACATACCCAACCAACCCACAGTGCCAGGGTATTCCTCTGCCAGACCAGCCTTCATAAATTCAATAGTGGACCAAATCTTATGGCAGGAGCAAGAGAAAAGAAGGGTGGTGACTACATTGTGGCCCTATCTCAGGAGATGCTGAGTGGACTTCGTGGGAGCAGCGCACCCTTGAGGCATATGGAAAAACTATACATATTTACAATATGGTACCTTTCTTAATTAAATACAAATTATTCATTTATTGAATTAAATAACTTCAAAATTGCCTCAAGATTGGCGACATAACCTATTGGGAATGAAATTAATTGCTATACATAGAACCCCATATGTAGGCATTGGGCCTGCATGACAACAAGAAAACCAAATTTATTATTTGTATTCAAAATTCTCCATTGCTGACTCATGAAAATTACTTCAAAAGAAGAGTCAATGAACTTTGCAAAATCAGCCAATTCCTAAGATGACGATTTATATTGGTGGCACTGAGAGCTTGCTTATGTTACAGTGATGCTTTAAGAAAGGGAGATGTACTTAATCTTCCAACAAGTAGTTCTGAGTGAATACCTCATAATATAAAACTAATAACTCAAAATTGCTCCATTGTACCACGGCCCTACATCAAAACAGAAGCGAGGCCCAATGAAATAATAAGGTAAGGTGATTTCTTTCTTTATCATTAGGCAGCGCTAAAATGGTCAGGTACAATTCATCGCTGCCAGTTCAATGCCACCAATTCATCGCCAGCCATTTCATCACAGCAAAAAAAAAAAATTGCCACTGGCTGCATTATGTGGGTAATGGTTCAGAATATGGGCACCACTTAATTAAGCAAAATTTCAAAAAATACCATAGAGACAAAGTTGTTTCTCTCATTAAAATACATTGATTGCATGTGCCACATAGTCAAAAAAATGAAGTTAGAAAATTACGAAAAACATATATTTTTGGGTATGAATCTAGGAAATTTTGAGTTGGCAACCCTATTATCGTACCATTCATTCACTTCAGTTTGAAAATGGCTTCAGTCTATGACGGATGTGAGGTGACACTAGTAGAGCTCGCATGGTGTTCTCCCTTTAAATGTAGTGTGTCCAATTTGTATAATTTAGGTCTCGGGGGTACGGGGGCAGAGCCCCCATAAAGATCACGTATCACAAATTGATCGGTATAAGGTTTTATATTTTTTAGGTTAGTTAGGTTAGGTTTCCATGAAACCTAGGTTTTTCTCATGGTTTTTTGATGTTTCATGACATGTGTTTTTTCCTCCAAAACATGCTAAAACCATTGGTTTCCTATTGTTTAGGATAAATCTGACCATCGCTATTACAGTAAATTATTGCTTGTGTTATGTTCCCCCGCCCAAAACCCCTAGTTCCCACGGTGGTCCCCCCAGATTGTAGGAGGGGTTGAGGGGGTGAAATAACTTCAAGCAATAATTTACTGTAATGGCGATGGTCACATTCATCCTAAACAACAGGAAACCAATGGTTTTAGCATGTTTTGGTGGAAAAGACACAAAAATTGAGGTGGCACCCCTATTCTGAACCATTACCCATTATGTGTATGTTTGCAGAGATTGTCAAGTTAACAAAAATGACCAATTGGACCTTTCCCATTCTATGGGCACCATTGAAATGAGAGAAATTAATACTTTTTAAACTTATTTTAACTTTTTATTAATAATCAGTACATTTTGAATAGGAGAAATTTAATGGTGCTACTATAGCGTGATTCCTACCTCGATTCGGCGGTCTACCTTTCATGACTCCAGATTCCTGGGATCTTTGGAGCATTGCTCCAGTAAATTTGACCATGAGAAAAAGTAAATTTGGGTTTGGGTTTTGTTCATCCGCTAGACGTTATGCAATTTTTTTGCGTATACATTCTTGTACAAACCAATTTTTTTAAATTACAAATTTAGTTATTTTAAGTTTAGTTGGTAATTCCATATTTAACAATTATTTTTATTTTTTGTTAAGCTTCAATGTTTTGATAATTAAAATTTTATTAAAACGTATATTTTTTTAATATAAAATTATCAGGATTGGACTATGTTCCATTGATCTCGGCCAGGTTTGATAAATTGGCCAGATAATTACTTGTGCAGTTTTAAGTAATCCACCATGACTCTAGAATTGAAAAGTTTAGTTAAGTTTAAACTTACTTTTACTTACTTTAGCTTACCTACTTTTACTTACTCTTCCTTACTTTTACTAAGTTTAAAGCACTTACTTTTACTTACTTTCATTGTACTATATTTACTTACTTTTACTCACTTTTACCATACTATATTTACTAACTTTTACTTATTTTGTATTTTTTCAGGTAGTCAATAATCAATAATGGATCCTAATATTGATGAAGTTGGAGAGAAAAGTGAGGGTGTTAAAAGGGGTTACTTTTGTGGTCAATGCAAGAACAAATATTCAAAGAAGCAAAACTGGGAGGAACATTTTAATTCCAAAAAAAATATTTGTTACAATACAAGAGGTCCCAGAGTTTGGGCCCACAGCTTAGATATTGCAGTAAAGAAATACCAGGATGAAGTGCAGCAAAGAGATACGGCAAAGCAGTCATTTAGTTTGTTCACAAAATGTGCTAGTGCTAGACCTCAGAAAAATGAACCAACTTCATCAACTGCTAATCTAGAAAATGAAACTTTTTCACTAGATGTTTCACAGACTGAAGAAAGTGCTTCTCCTCCACCTAAGAAACAAAAGGTAAGTGAGGAATCTGCGCATCAGACTAACAAAACTGCTTTAGAGGAATTTGAAAATTCCCAAATTCAGAAGACATTGAATGCAATTTTGCACCTAACAAAAGAAACTCACCAAGCTGTTGTGGTTAATAAAGAGAAGAGTCAAAATATGCCTTCAAGTTCAAGTGTTGCATCCAAATCTAATAAAGCAAAAAGCAACAAATTTGACATTTCCATAGCCCATTTAAGCAAGTGTAAATCAATACAAGAAATCCTGAACAATGATTTGATCAAATCTACATTCAAATTGGTGGAAAAGAAGGATCTAGGGCATGCTGATGATTCATTTTCAGTACCAAGTGATATAATGGAAAACATTGCAAATAGTGACACTAATATGCCTGATGTAGATATAGCTGTTGAGGATGAAGATGATGATAATCAAAAAGATATTGATGATGCTTCTGATGATAAAATGTTTACATTATATTGCATAGCTTGCACAGACCCCAAAGCATGTGCTTCAGACAAACATTCTAACATAAAAGGTTACTTCAATGTTAAAGATTTAACCTATGTATGCAAACAAGGAGAAAATCAAAGAGATGGTTTAGAAATCTGAAAACCCACCTGAAGAGACATTTAATTAAACTTCAGCATCATCAAAGAGCTGCTGTTTATGAAGTGATGAAAACAACATCTCGGAACACTACTAAACGCATAGAAGACTTATGTGGCAACATCTTATACTACATAATGAAAACAAACACTGCATGGGCTCTATATCCAGTACTTCTAGCTATATTACATAGGTCAGGTTGTGAGGTTGGAAATTTGAATCATAGCACACATGCGTGCGAGACAATTTGTGAGCTATTAGATAATCAACTTAAAGAACAAACTGTAAAGTGGTTCTCAGAACAAACTTCAGTAACAATAACAGCTGACATTGGAACAATTTTGGGATTAAGCATGCTAGTTGTCTTAGTTATGAGTGAAGAAGATAAGACTGTAAAACTTGCTGGGATAAATTTAGTACGCAGCAAATCAGGAGTTTATTTGGCCAATGAAATTTTTGATGTGTTGAAGTCTCCTAATCACTTGAAACTATCTGAAGAAGCAATTAAATCCAAGGTATCTGGAATGGTTGGAGATGGGGCTTTTTGTAAGGACAACGAGCCATTTAAAAACGAAATGAAAAAGTTGTTTGGAGAAAATTTCAAATTTCGATGGGACTTAATGCATCTTGTGAACAGAGCCCACGTTGATGCATTGAAGAAAATTTGTAAACTAAGTGAGCTTTTAGACTTTATTCAGAATCACACTTCAAATCTGAGATCAGGCCTTGACTATACCAATATGGTTCTTGACAATATCATTGGTTTTAAGAGACCAAAACTCAAATCTGATACTCGCATGGTTAATTACGAATTTGATCAATTTGACAGATTTGTGGAAAATTGTGTATTTTTTGATCATCCACAAGAGAAAGAAATTAGTGCCAAGTTCTATGTATTGATTTCCTATGTAACAAAGATTATGTTGCAAGTAGCTCAAAAAACCACAGTTAGTGCAGAATTTGTAGAAAATATATTTTATAAAGAAGGAGGGAAAACTGTTATGTTAAGAGTGATGGAAACAATTTCCAAATTAGCTAATGGAGGAAATGCAAATGATGTAGTTTCTGAATTTAAGCACGATACCACAGGGCAGCAAAAGGAACTAACAGCTGAGGATTACATCCTAAATGAAGTTTACAAATACATCAAGAAACGTTCTGATTACTACCAGGTTGCTGAAGTTGCTAGACCATCCAGAACCAGATCTGAAAGTAGTTTTACAAAAGACTCAGTGATAAATTGGCTGACAGAATATATAGAACAGCTGTGGAAAGGAATCACAGAGAGATTAAAGCATTTTGATAAAGATGGATCAACTGCCTGGAGTGAAGCACCAGCTGAAGGGACATTCTCCATTCTTAGTTACATTGTTGAACACAAAGGATCCATTAAGCCATCTCATTTGACTAAGCTATGCAGAATTGTGAAGGAGGGTCCAGCTCCAGGCACTAGATCTGCTGTAATGATCACACAGAAAGCCATTGATCAGTGGCCAAGCATACATGGCAGTAAATTCACAACAAATGCCTACATGCAAGGTCTAACATCGTCCACTGTTGCTGCTGCAATGAATAAATAAACTTAAGGTGAGTTATAAACTGTACATTATTGTATTATGATGTTTAGCTAAAACAATTTGTAATTGGTATGTCGTCAATTCAAGAGTTTACTATCATTAACCTATCTAGTGGTGTAAGGGGAAAAAAAGTAAATTCAGAGCTATGCTCCAGTAAATTTTTTCAAATCTGGAGTCATGCTACCTTTTAATTATGGCTTCTTACCTTGTTTACTAATTGCTTGTTTACATTCCAATGTCCATCGCCCTTGACGATTGGTTAGGTTTAGTCATGATATTTTCGTTAGTTTTAACGAAAATATCATGACTAAACCTAACCAATCGTAGGTAGACCACATACTATAGTAGCACCGAAACTATTTTTTAAATAAATAAAATCGAATAATAAATAGCATTTTATATTTATTATATTTTCATTTATACCTTGGATAGGAATCACACTCTACAGTACTGTAGTTTCGAACCAAAATGGGTAGGAATCACCCTATAGTATCGAAGTCACCAATAGGAATCACACTATAGTAGCACCAAATATTTGTCTATTCTTCAAAAATTTAACGATAATTAGGCTATAGGCCATCTTATTCTTAGTTCGTGAAGACCCCTAGAGGCTATACATTCGTGACACTTTTAAAACATAAAAGGAACAGAATGGAAGACTGGAATATTACAAAAATAATTACAAACTAACAAAAATATCATAACTTAACCTAAACAATCGTCAAGGGTGTACATTTGACATAACTGGGCATTCAATTAACCTAACCAGTTGGTCAATTTTAATGTTAATATATATATATATATATATATATATATATATATGCTATTTAAGCAATATTTTGCGTCATTTCTCTAAACACGTAGCATACTGAACTACTAAAATATGAAGCATGGAGAAACTGAACATAGCTCAGTACCAGTTAGTTTTGCATGCACTGCAGCATAGTACAGTGTGACGAGTGGGGCATATTGCATCATTGCATGTTGGTCATGCTTCGTTAATTTGTTATATAATACAGGCATCCCCCGTTATACGATCGTTCGATTTACGATTTCCCGCGTTAACGATTTTAAAAAAGTACCCCCACCTTTCGATTTACGATTGCCTTATTTCGCGTTAACGATCTCCAACTTGAAAGCATGTCTCAGAAAGGAACAAAACCGTGCCTACGTTGAGTCCAGCCCAAATGAGGAGGACGATGAGGACCCAGTCAGAATGCTTGATCTCAAAACCTTGAGAGAGATTCTGACTGGATTTGACACGTACATCGAGTTGGTGAAGGACAAGGACCCTAACTACGAACGTAGTGCTGCTGCTGTCAATCATATTGAAAAGGGTCTGAGCGTTTATCGGGAGATCTACCTGCAGAAAAGGAGGAACGCCAAGCAAACTACGATCTCCCAATTTTTCAAGCCTGCAACAGCTGCCGAGGCAGGAGAGAAGTGCGTCGTCAGCAAGTGCAGCAACAACTCCTGCACGTCGGCAGCAGGCTAGATCTCCAACTCCAACATCTTCGGGGATGGATTCTCCTGCAACTTCAGAAACTCCTCCATCTCCGAGGGACTCTCCCGAAGTCATCGATCCTCCTCCATCGCTGACCGATGCGGGAGCTGGCCCTCCTCCCCCATCACCACCACCCTGGTGATGAGTAGGCATCGTTACCTCGGACTGATGCATCGTTGACGACTTGGACCGGATTTGAATACGATTAGGTGAGTGTTCATGTATAAATTGTCTTTTATTAAACACAATTTCTTACTTTCAGACACTTTTTGTACATAACAGTAAAATATATAGCAAAATAATAGTGCAATCTGCAAATTTTGGGGGTCTTCCAGAATGTTTGGGAACGTATCCCTATTTTTCCCATAAGGCCTTCAGTTCGATATACGATCATTCGATATACGATGGGGTTTTTAGGGACGCATCCCAATCGTATAACGGGGGACGCCTGTATTGTGATGTATATACGAAAATATTTCAAAAGAAAATCAGTTGAGTCGGTTGAAGAACACAATGAAAGTGATACAGCAGAACCCTCCCATAAAGTTATTAGACAAGTGGAAGACGATGCATATCAACCAGAACTAAGCGATGAAAATGCAAGTGTCAGCAATCAAGTACAGGTTGAGGTGCCGTCTGGAACAAAGGCTTCAGAGGACCAACCAATCATCACTGGTAAGTTGATCCAGATGGTATAATTACAAATTTACAATAGAAATGTCTACGTGTTTCATGCATATAAAGGCAAATAATAAAACAATATAATATACTTAGTAAATTGCTGGTCAATGAATGTAGAATTATCAAATATCATGTTGCCAGTCATTTAGAATAACTATCGAATATACAAATTTAATAATATATTAAAAAATCGGATAATCATTAAGACAAATGACATAGCAAACAATTGTTGTTATTATTGATGTGGGTGGTAATGTGATTTTATATGTACCTACATGTAAATTGCATATTTATCAAAGTATTCAATTTTGATTTAGTAAAGCAATTACGTACCTATTTAATAAAGTATATATTTTTTTTGTCAAGTAGCCCCTAAATTATTTTTCCACGCAATTATATTTATATTATATTTATTATTTTTATATACAGTATGTTAAAGATGCGCATTTTTTCAGTCTCAACTGATCTAGCTGTTTCTGCATCCATTTGACATGCCTTATACCTGAGAGTTTCATTTGGATTTCTTCTAATGACTTCGTTATTCATAGATATGTTATACTGTTAAACATCTATATACACTAAATAATTGTGTGAATGAAATCAATAAATGTGTGAATAAAATAGTTACTTTCTTTGTTAAATATGAAAACTAGGATCAATACCTGATTTCAAATTTCAGAAAATACAAGTAATTAAATCACAATATAGATTGCACCGCACCAATGTGACTGTCCTATCCAAACTTTTGTTGGAAAGGGTACATATTTCATATGGATGACTGTATAGTGGTTGTTAAAAAATGGCAGTTGCACTGATATTTTCAGACAGTTTTTACACAAAATAAGCTTAAAATGCACTGGCTTATGGGGCTCCACCTCAGACCCCACTGGGGGAGCTTCCAGCTCTCCCCTAGACCCCCTAACTGTATGGGCTCGCCCGATTCACCATGGAACCTGACGAATGTATTGAGTGGAGTCCCACAGGGGTCTGTGCTGGGACCTCTGCTTTTTGTTGTCTATATAAATGATCTAGAGAAGGGCCTATCATGTAAAACCTCAAAATTTGCTGATGATACAAAATTAGGCCATAATATTAAGTCAGTAGCAGGAGTGACAATACAAAAAGACTTAGACAGAGTAACAGCCTGGGCAGATAAGTGGGAGATGAAATTTAATGTTGGTAAGTGCAAGGTTATGCATATTGGACCAAAAAATCCAGAATTTAAATGCAATATGAATGGAATTTGGATTAAAAATGATGATAAAGAGAAAGACTTGGGTGTCACTGTGACTAATGAACTTAAACCCTCAAATCACTGTATGGAAATCAAAAATAAAGCAAATGCTAGACTCAATCTCATGCACACACACACATTGAATACAAATCACCCAATATTATAAAGCAACTATATATTTCATATGTGAGACCCCTCCTCGAATACTGTATTCAATTTAATAGTCCCTATTTGATACGAGATATTGAAAAACTGGAAAAAGTACAGAAACTAGTAACAAGAATGATCCCATCTCTAAGACAATTGACATATAAGGAAAGACTGGCGTATCTAAACATGTTCTCATTAAAAAGGAGGAGGTTAAGGGGTGATATGATAGAGGTGTATAAAATGATAAAAGGGTTGGATAAGATAGATTTTGATTCTCTTTTCATTAAAGATCACAATAACAAGACTAGAGGTCATAGTATGAAATTATTTAAGCCAAGGGTAATTTTTTACTATCAGTCCGGTCTCTGGAAACTGAAAATAAAGTTTACCATAAGACTCTTTACATTTTTTAAACAACTTTTATTAAGAACAATATGAAGGCAAATGCCGATTAAAGCCCTAAAATTAATGTTAAGAAATTATTTTTTTTTGAGTGATAAAATCGCGGATCATGTTTTTGGGAGTGATAAAATGGCTGATCCCACAAAGGTTAGGAAGGTACCACTAACAAAATTGGGGGGTTTGACCTGAACTCATAAGATTTTAGGGTGCTCCTTTAGTATGCGGTCTACAGACAAATTCACACTTTAGTATGCGGTCTATACCAATTTGTTTTTTAAATGTAGTTAAAGAAGGTTGAAATGACAATCTTACTTGAAAAAAATTTATTGAAAAATTAAAAACACAAAAAGTTTAAATGTAAGCATACCTTCTTAGCTTGTTTACTAATTGCTTGTTTACATCCCAATGTCAGTCGCCCTTGATGATTGGTTAGGTTTAGTCATGATATTTTCGTTAGTTTTAACGAAAATATCTTGACTAAACTTAACCAATCGTAGGTAGACCGCATACTATAGTAGCACCGGCAATTGAATTGTTTACAACTTTACTGCTTCAAATTTCTCAAGCTACTGATGTTAAACAATCATTTTGAATTTCAAGGTCAAATAGGGTCTAAGTCATGTGAGTGAGTCATTTAGCGAAAAAAAAAGAGCGGCAGAATGCATGAGCAGGCACAAATTTAACGAAAAAAACCTGTAGACTGCACTTTGAAAAAAGTAGAGCGCAGCAGAATTTGTAGACCGCATACTAAAGGAGCACCGATTTTAGGGTC
Source organism: Bathynomus jamesi (assembly GCA_023014485.1). Taxonomy (NCBI): domain Eukaryota; kingdom Metazoa; phylum Arthropoda; class Malacostraca; order Isopoda; family Cirolanidae; genus Bathynomus; species Bathynomus jamesi. The sequence goes on along the minus strand of JAJOZX010016382.1, from coordinate 14,515 downwards.
ACGATGGCATCAGTTTGCGATGGTTGTAATTATTCACTGTGTTTAACTTTATGCAAATTTTTTGATGATGAAGAGGCTGCATTTAATTTTTATGTAGAACACGGTGTATTGCTAAAAGAATTTATTTGCCCTAAGAAAAACAAGGAGGGTACTGTTTGTGGTAATAAGTGTGTGTTCGATAAAAACAGAAAAGCATTTCGTTGGATATCTTGCAAGATACATATTCTGCTTGAAATATCAAGAACCCAAACAAAGGCTACACGCTTTTCATGTTGCAGCGGCTCAGCTCTACAAACCACATTAAAAAAGAAATATATATATATACAGGTAATAGTAGTACTTAAAATTAGGTTAGGTTAAGTTAGGTAGGTTAGGTTAGTATAGTTTTACGGTGTATATATAATATATACAGGTACTCCCTGACTTACGATGGGGTTATATTCCGACAAACTTGTCGTAAGTCAAAATGGTCGTAAGTTGAAAATAACCACAATGGTAGTGGTGCGCGTTAACATATACGTAGTTCAATCAAAGTAAAATAACAAAACACACAAATTATACAAATAATAGTACACAAATAGTATACAAATAATATGACCAACTGATCAGAATTTGAATTTTTCGTCATCTATTATTTTATTTTATTTATTTAATATGATAGTCGTCATCGTAAGTCCGGATGGACGTAAGTCGGGTGGTCATAACTCGGGGAGTATCTGTACAGTGAATATATATACAGTGTTCGTTTTACTACATATATATAAATGGGTAAATATGGATATTACGGCCTCCACCCAATTTTGATGCCAAAATACATTTTCCTAGTAGTGTATGATGTGCTTTGTTCAAATCTGGCCTTCATTTTATGTGGAAATGAACCAATCAAAAGTTATGAGACTTCAAAGTTTTAACATATTTTGGTTCATTTCCCCATAAAATGAAGGCCAGATTTTAACATTGCACATCAAATACTACTAGAAAAATGCATTCCAATGTCCAAATTGCTAGAGAACCTATCTAACCTAACCTAACCCTAATACTAGGTTAGGTTAGGTAGGTTAGGTTAGGTTAGGTAGGTTCTCTAGTAATTTGGAGACTGGAATGCATTTTTCTAGTAGTATTTGATGTGCAATGTTAAAATCTGGCCTTCATTTGGTATTATTATAGTATTACACCCGTCTAATGTCCAGCAATTATTATATATTCATTAAGTAGATTTGTTAATTCTAAGACACTTTCCTTCTATAGCGTTTCCGTCGCAAATGCTTCATTTTTGAGATATAAACATTTTTTTGGTGTGTATCTAGTGTGTGTTCGTACGTTCGTTTGTGTGTTCGTTACATGTCTGCCTAATCACTGCGCTCCATTCATTTTGAATTTGAATTACTTTCGTACCAGAATGGAATACTCATTCCACTCATTCAGAAGTACATTAGGCCTGGCTCTGTGATTTATAGTGATTCCTGGACTGCCTACAAGTGATTTAGGTTAGGATAGGTTAGGTTAGGTCAATTTTGAAGGTGAAATTTGTTTTTCCTATGGTTTTTGGTGTTTTAAACGAATCTGACCTTCAAAACCGTCGGAAATGACTCATTTTTGATTGCCGGCTGGGGGGAGGGGGGTTATCTCAAAAACGAGTCATTTCCAACGGTTTTGAAGGTCAGATTCGTTCAAAGCACATCAAAAACCATAGGAAAAACATAAATTTCACCTCCAAAGGGAGACGGGTGTAATACTATAAATTTACCCTTCATTTTATGGGGAAATGAACCAAAATATGTTAAAACTTTGAAGTCTCATAACTTTTGATTGGTTCATTTCCACATAAAATGAAGGCCAGATTTGAACAAAGCACATCATACACTACTAGGAAAATGTATTTTGGCATCAAAATTGGGTGGAGGCCGTAATATCCATATTTACCTATAAATATATATATATATATATATATATACCTTTTAGGTCACTCATGTTAGCTGTTTCTACAATTTCCATAATTTATATATCAATAGATTCGTTTTTACATCGCAAATGCGCCCTAGATAGTCTCTACTGAAGGAATTACCAACATTTTAGGGTATTTTTTCATACTTATACCCCAAAACAAACTTCGTGTCCTAACTTAGTTTTGGGCTAGTTCCCTCACTTGAGACTATCCAAATCGCATTCCTGGTGTAATAACGAATCCATTGATCTATAAATTATGGGAATTGAAGAGACCGGAGTGATAGTAAAAAATTACCAAGCCAAGATGTAGAACAAATTTAAGAAAACATAGTTTTACAAACAGAGTAATTAAGTTTTGGAACAGTCTGACAGAAGAAGTAGTGACTTCAGATACACTTGATTCTTTCAAAAGAAGGTTGGATAGTTTGATGTCTGCAAGGGATATCTGGTGATAGTGTTTAAGCCCATTTTTAGTGTATGAATGGTACTAGTTTATTTCATATATATTATGTACATTTAGGTGATAGATCCCACAGCTCAACACACATGTTGTGGGATATAGGGAGGCAGCATTTTGGGTTATGGGATACTCTCTCTCCTTACACACCCCATTTAAAGAGATTCCTCTGCCAAGTGGTGCCCCCCACAGTACTGTGAGGTATTGAAAAACTCATGATCTTCACTTGCCCTACAAATACCTTTAAATGGGAGACCCAAAATGGGTGCACACATTTCTACATTACTGTACAGTCTTTACAGCCACACCTACACTTTTCTCCTAAGTATGTATATTGTAATGTATGTTAATGTGTATTGTAATGTATATGGTTGTAAATTGTGACTTGCTCCGCAATTGATATGGACTATGACTTATTTTTGGGTGGCAAGGTACTGGTATTGATGGGTATGTAATGAAATTGACTGGATTCTTTGGATCTGATATATTTGCATATCAGTTATAAGAACATAAGAAATTTTTATAGTGGGCATACTAGGGGCCACTTCGGCCCATCGAGGTGGCTCCACTATGTAAAAACTGCCTGTACATTAGCAATAACCAATTTTTACAAAACTAATTAAGTATCAATTTAAAACTAATTAATTATCAATTTAAAACTAAAGATAGAATCTCTGGATCCAGAGGATCAAAGTCATAATAGGCTACTATCCACAAATATATTACACACTATATCTATTTATAACTGACATGCAAATATATCAGATCCAAAGAATCCAGTCAATTTCATTATGGTACCCATCAATACCAGTACCATGCCAACCAAAAATAAGTCACAGTCCATATCAATTGCGGACCAAGTCACAATTTACATCCATATACATTACAATATATATACTTAAGAGGAAAAGTGTAGGTGTAGCTATAAAGACTGTACAGTAATGTAGAAATGTGTGTGCACCCATTTTGGGTCTCCCATTTAAAGGTGTTTGTGAGGCAAATGAAGATCATGAGTTTTTCAATACCTCACAGTACTATGGGGGGGCACCGCTCAGCAGAGGAATCTCTTTAAATAGGGTGTGTAAGGACAGAGAGTATCCCCTAACCCAAGATGCTGCCTCCCTATATCCCACAACACCTGTGTTGAGCTGTGGGATCTATCACCCAAATGCACATAATATATATGAAATAAACTAGTACCATTCATGCAATAAAAATGGGCTTAAACACCATCACCAGATGTCCCTTGCAGACATCAAACTATCCAACCTTCTTTTGAAAGAATCAAGCGTATCTGAAGTCACCACTTCTTCTGTCAGACTGTTCCAAAACTTAATTACTCTATTTGTAAAACTATGTTTTCTTAAATTTGTTCTACATCTTGGCTTAAATAATTTCATACTATGACCTCTAGTCTGATTGTGATCTTTAATGAAGAGAGACTCAAAATCTATCTTATCCAACCCTTTTATCATTTTATACACCTCTATCATATCACCCCTTAACCTCCTCCTTTTTAATGAGAACATGCTTAGATACGCGTCTTTCCTTATATGTCAATTGTCTTAGACATGCGATCATTCTTGTTGCTCATTTCTGTACTTTTTCCAGTTTTTCAATATCTTGTATCAAATAGGGACTATTAAATTGAATGCAGTATTCGAGGAGGGGTCTCACATATGAAATGTATAGTTGCTTTATAATATTGGGTGATTTGTACTCAATGTGTCTCTGCATGAGATTGAGTCTAGCATTTGCTTTATTTCCGATTACCATACAGTGATTTGAGGGTTTCCGTATAGACCAGTGATGGCGAACCTTTTTATCCAAGTGTGCCAAAATTCGTGTTTTTTTAAATAATGATATTGTTGGCGTGTCACTTGCATACATGCATTTTAAATTTAACTACAAAATCATAGATAGCTGACTTATTAATCGAAAGTACTAGGACGTAGACGATTTATTGCAGTTTTTCATCAGAATACCACACATTTTCAACATCCATCGCGTGTCACCTGAAACCCTGCGGCGTGTCACTGCTGACACGCGTGTCATAGGTTCGCCATCACTGGTATAGACTATAGAGTGTAACATATTTGTGGATTGTAGTCTATTATGACTTTGATCCTCTGGATCCAGAGATTCTATCTTTAGTTTTAAATTGATAATTAATTAGTTTTGTGAAAATTGGTTGTTGCCAATATACAGGCAGTTTTTACATAGTGGAGCCACCTCCAAGGCCGTAACTAGGGTTTAGAAATTAGTGAGGTCCAGATTTTTTTCGAGCGCGGCGGGACGAGCAAAATTCAGACCAAAATGACATCTACAAACACAACCCAAGCTATACACTAAACACAAAACGCTCGACGCTCCCTCTTTTCAAAAGAAAAGCGGTAATATGCGTTTCATACACGGAGAACGGTTCAGTCTCTTTTTTTTTTTTTAGGAAATAATTACCGAGGTCCGGACCTCGGTGACCTCATAGGTAGTTACGGCCTTGGCCACCTCGATATGGCAGAAGTGGCCCCGAGTATGCCCACTATAAAAATTTCTTATGTTCTTATGAGATGTTTTCGTACCAAGAATTCCATAACTTAGAGGATAAATGGCAGGACTTATGGATAGCTTGGATAATCGGGTTGGTTGATTTTTTTAATTCTTTGCATTAGACTGTATTGAGCACGTCTTGTTATCTCCGGGAAGTTCGGGACATTGTGGGTAGCAAACATTTGCGAAGCTGAGAATCTTGGGGGTAATTTATGTAAGTCTAAAAGACCTATTGCACAACAAATTTAGGGTTCTGCCAGAACCTTTTTTATAATTCACCCAGAGTTGCTGTCCGTATATATTACTGCAGAAAGTACGAAAGAGAGTGTCTTTAGTTTCACTTGTACAGAACCGAAAATTCCTTATCGTGATATTCGCTTTAGCACAAAGGCTTCGAAATTGTTTTCTTATATCCGAGTCATCACTCAAGGAGCTGGTAATAGTTTGACCCAAATACTTAAACTCTTGTACTTCCTCAGTTACTTCACCATTCATTTTAAACCTAATATCAGCTGGCTGATTACAGCTTTTAGGATGAAATTGCATAACCTTAGTTTTTGTAACATTAAAAAGAATATCATGTTTCTGCGAATACACTTCGCAGACTTTTAGTAGCCGATCCAGACCTTTAACAGAGGGACTTATTAAGACCATATCATCGGCATAAACTAAGTTATTTAGCCTTGTGTTATCTATACAACATCCCACTGTTGCCTCATTAAGTGAAGCGATTAATCCGTCAATATACACATTAAACAGCATATGGGAAAGTAAGGAGCCTTGTCTCACCCGGCAAGAGGAGCCAAAACATTTGGGTAGTACATTGCCCCACCTAACGGTAAAAGATTGGTGGGAATACCAAAATTTCAATAAATTTAATATGTACATGGGAACCTCAGGGGCGTAGCCAGGGGGGGGGAGCCGAACTTGGAACTAATCGTAGAAGTGTAATTGAAATAGAGATAAATAATTTTAATGTACGTTCATGATGAGCTTATCGTTCAATTAGAGATGATTAACTAGTTACTGCTAAGACACATTATGAATAAAAATATAAAAATTATATTATAAAAAATATAAAAATTATGATAAAAATCTGATTAGTAACAATATTCAATGCAAACCGCAATTAGGATGCTCAGATTTGTATTAACATAAGAATAAAAAAGTGCTAATTTCGAGATTAAGCATTTCCTTGGACTGTTACCTTTATAAAAGAAAATTATTCTCAGGTCCGGATTAAGAGTTTTCGGGATGCTAAGCCATTTTAGATTTTTAGTAGTAGGGGAGGCAAGAGGTAGCGCCAAAGGCGCCGAAATTTTTTCACTTTCATTTTCATCCTGTTGTAACCTAGCAATTTTACTGGGAAAATAATATTAATTTATTAACTCAAAGGGGGGGGATCGCCTCTGTCGCCCTCCCCTTCGGTACGCCTCTAGGGAACCTTCCTGTCTTCTAGTTTTTTAAATAAAATATTGTGGTTCATTCTATTATATGCCTTACTTATATCAAAGAAACAGCTATAAATAGTTGAATTACTGTTAATGTATTTAGATATTGTTTCTTTAAGTACATAGATACACAGATCAGTTGAGTGGGACCTTTTAAAACCAAACTGATTAGGAGATGTCCATAGGTAATCATTTAATCGGAGTAACAAGAATTTTCTAATAGCTTAGAAGCATGAAGTGACAGCAATAGGCCTGTAATTATTGCTGGATAGAATGTCTCCATACTTATTTTTGACCATGGGCAAGGTATATACCGTCATGAACTCTACAGGGATAGAGCTATGAGCAAGCATGGCTGATAAGAGCAATGATATATGCAGACATACTACGTCACTGGCATAATTTAAGTGCTCATTCGATAGGTCTTCTACCCTTGACGCAGAACCAGTCTTTAACTCTTTAATTAACCTCTTTACTTCAGGAAGTGATATCAAAGTATTTCCCCTTGTTCCTCGCACAGGCGTTTCGCTGCAATCTATCTTAAGGTTATCCCTACCCACACTGTTAAGGATGTTAGCGTAGTGGTTTTTCCACAGCTTTGCAATTTCATCCTCCCTCGACACCCCATCGATTGTCGGAGGGAGGACATTTTTGACACCCGTTTGATTCTTAACAAATTTCAAAAATTTGTTATTATCGTTATTTATGCCAGCTTCACAGGCTTTTGATGCTCGAATAGGCTCTTTTTCCTGTTTACATCAACTTATGGCCGTCTTATACTGACCCCTATTTCTAAACATATTCATGTATACTGGCCCTAATCTGGGTCTATCATGAAAGCGCCAAAAATCGTAGGCGTCTTTCGATTCCCTCTTCAGAGGATATATAAACTTCCTCATTTTTAACACAAAATTAATTGATCAAGAAAAAATATATATATATCGGGTGATTCATAAGTCTGTTACCACTGTAATGGTGAAATATTTTCTGTGTTTCAGATGTTGATTTGTGAAAATATGGGGTATGGTCAAGGATAGGGTATATGCAACAAAACCTCGTAATGTCAATGATTTAAAAGAAAGAATTTCCACTGTTAATTTCCAATGTGTAATTGTGTAAAAATAACCTCAAATAAAAAAACATCACAGGTTACTGTGGTTTGTAGTTATTTTTTATTCACCATTTCAGTGGTAACAGACTTATGAATCAGTTTCTTATTTCCTTATAAATAATACTGCTTACAACTTACAAATGGGGAAAAAAAACCAGCCATCATTTCATAAGAGCTATGCAATAATAAATGTTTTACCACTAGAATGGAACAATTAGATATGTGTACAAAAAATAGCAACTGTCTTCTAATAAACGAATAGCTAATCTCTGTACTTGATGACGAATAATTTCAGGAAGGGCCATGCACAGGACACTTCAGATACAGGGGGTGAAAGTTAACAAAAATGGCACCATCTCCTCCCCCCTTAAAAAAATGTCTCTTCACAGCATTTATATAGATGTTATCATTTAAAATTAGCATTAGTAATAGTGGACATTCAAACATGTCATACAGTGACAATTTATTTACAACATGAACTACAGACCCGTAACTAGCTAATTTTGCGCCCGAGGCAAGATCATAGCGCCCCCCCTATTCCTATAACACAACACGATCCTCTAAGTGGTAAATTTCTGTAGTGCATCATCGATACATTGTCCGCACAATAGTCTTTTTTGTAGGGATTTCCATTTACAGAAATTTTCACGATGATTAGTTGAATTTTCATGTTCTACAATCCGGTTTAAATTTTTCCAGTCATTAAATCCTGTTTTCTGATTTGCAATATTCGGTTTGGAAAAGCGCTGATCGAATAATATGCATGGAAAACAGAAAATAAAGTACTGAAAAGTACTGAAAATTTATAGAAATGCGCCCTTTCCCTAATGGTATGGCGTGCTTGGGATAGTAGATACATATTTTATATAATTTTTCTGCACCCCTCAGTTTTTCTGCGCCCTTTTGCTTTGCGCACCCGAGGCAAGTGCCTCACTCGCCTTGCCCTTGTTGCGGCACTGGATCATGTTAGGACCGAGCAGGATTCCAATTTGGGTATGAGCAGTGTTTTCAGTAGAGGAATCATTATATTCCTATCCCTTCGTTTAAAGGTTCTCAGTATCTGCCCAGTTACTCTCTTTGCTCTGTTTACTGCTATCGTATTTTGTATTTCAAATTTCGCATCATCAGTCATTACAACCCCTAAATATTTTGCTTTAGAATTTCTTTGAATTTCCTGTCAATTTGGGGTATAATATTTCATGGATTTTAGGTCCTCTCTTTTTCCGTACCGTAACAGCTGAAATTTCTCAGTGTTAAACTTTATATTGTTGTCTTCCGTCCACTTGTAGATTCTGTTCATGTCGGTTTGTAGAGATCCTATATCTTCTGGGTTTCTTACTTTTCAACTGATCTTTGTGTCATCGGCAAAAGATGTTACTGTGTTGTCTCTGGTAACGTCCTCATCTATGTCAGTTAGCATGATTATGAAGAGTATTGGAGCTGATACTGTTCTTGTGGTACTGAGCTGAGGACTTCTGATTCTGATGAAGATACTTCTTGTACTGTAACGACTTGCATCCATTTCCCTACTTTTCCTGTTATTTCCATATACTTCAGTTTATGTATTAAGATTCCATGGTCACACTTGTCGAATATTTTGGCAAAGTCTGTGTATATTACATCACAGTTTTCATTACTTTCAAGTGCATCAATAATGTTGTTGTAGTGTTCCATTAGTTGTGATAGGGATGATCTGCCTGACCGAAACCCATGTTGGTTATCATTTAATTTTTTCTGAGTTTCCAAAAAGCCGTAGATTTTCTGTCTAACTATTTTTTCAAATATTTTAGTGAGATGAGATGTAAGCGACACTGGCCTATAGTTTTTGGCCTCGGATCGATCTCCTTTATATATTGGGACTATGTTTGCGCTCTTCAGGATGCCCAGTATTTCTTCCGTGTCTATTGATCGTCTCCATATCAAATAGGGGCTCAGCGATTGCATTCTTGCAGTTTTTGTTCAGTGTGGCATTCCATTTGTCCGTTCCTGCCGCTGTGTGTGCTTTTAGTTTCCCAATAGCTTGTGTAATATTATCTGTCGTAAAGTCGAAGTCCGTTATACTTTCCCCCTTGTAGTTTTTCTTCAAAGAACGTGTTTCTATCAGATATCAGTTTGTCAGTTTTTGGGATACTGAAAGATAATTCGTACTGATCTCTTAATGAGAGAAAATAATGCATTAACCGTTTAGCACCAAAGCACAATTATATAAGTGTTAAAATAAAAAATTGCAAAGTCAAAATAAATAAAATAAAAAAATTGGTTACAGTGGTTAGTGGTTGCAGGGGCGGATCCAGGAATTTAAGCAGAGGGGGGTCCAGTCTTGGTGGGGCTCGTTACTGATATGTCTTCGGCCGAGGACGCGCGAGCGAAGCGAGCGCCAGGGGGGGGGGTAGGAAATTTTCATATTTGAAGATAGCTTTAGATGGATTTGAAGTATATTCCCGTTATCAAAATCCTGCTTGTTCACACTCCCAGGCCAGGTCTGAAATGTCTCAGGATCGGACATAAACTTTTTTTCTTTATTCTTTTTAAGGAAATTAATTTTGTGGCAACCGGGATACATGTACCTTAAGCCATTTTAAGTCTTCAGGTCTTATTTTTCATATATAGGAGCAAACAAACGCCGCGGATGTTTCTGTATGAACATTCGGACCACTTTGTCAGTCTCAATCGGAGTGTCATAGTACATGTTCATGAGCACCAGTGAAGTGAGACGCTCCTCGCCCATTGTTGATCGAAGTGAAGTTTTATGTCTCCTCACTGCAGAAAATGACGTCTCTGCTTCACAGCTTGTCACTGGAATGATGCATGCAATCTGTAAGAGTACGACCAAGTTCGGGAAGAGGTCTTTGCTACATAAGTTAGCGCTCGAAAAATCGTTGGTCACCGTGAGCAGGGGGGGGTCCGGACCCCCTCGACCCCCCCCCCCCCCTGGATCCGCGCCTGTGGTTGATGGGTAGGAAGATAGCCAAATTTTTAAAAATATATTTAAGAATAAGTAAATAATAAACTTCAAGAGACATAAAATATATACCTTACAATTTTAATCATTTAATTCAATAGCAACATCCTTACCGGTTATAAATTTGCATATAAAGAACATAATTATATATATATATATATATATATATATATATATATATATATATATAATATATATATATACAGGGTGGGCCGAAAGTCTGGATCCATAGGAAAATATTTATTTTAATACATAAATTACAACAAATGGTAAATACTTAAAATGAATATCAACTTTAACTCGTAAATGCGTATCCGTGATACTGTACAGTGGTTCGTACTCCAGTATAAACAACAAATTATAACAAATGCTCAAATTGGCGGCCTCTGACATCGAGACACTTAGGGATGGAATTTATGATTTTTAATAATTCTTCGAATTGACGTTCTCGAGATGCGTGTTTCATTTGATAATCTTCTTGTTGACTTTACTGGACTATTCGTTAAAGTTTCACATACCATTGCAGAGGTATTTTCATCAGTTGCAATTTTTGGACGACCAGAACGCCGTCGATCATGTACACTTCCTGTTTCTTTGAAACGTTTAAACAACTTGCCAACAGTCGCATGTGTTACTGGATGCTTATCAGGATGATTTCTATTGAATTCGGTAGCAACTTCTCTGTGTGTAGCGCCCTGTCTTGCGTACATGAGCACAAGTTCTACCCGGTCTTCTGTTGTTAGATTCGAAGCCATTTCTGGGCTGAAATAAAAAAAGTATTTGAGTATTTATACTGGAGTACGAACTACTGTACAGTATCACGGATACGCATTTACGAGTTAAAGTTGATATTCATTTTAAGTATTTACCATTTGTTGTAATTTATGTTAATTTATGTTTTAAAATAAATATTTTCCTATGGATCCAGACTTTCGGCCCACCTTGTGTGTGTATATATATATATATATATATATACACGGTGAACCAAAAGTAGGTGGACAGGAGGTTGAATACGGTTTGTGTTATATTATATTATAACTTTGGTGTTCATTATAACTATGGTGTTTGTGTTTTATTATATTAAATATTATAACTAAATTTATTTAAATTTTATTTTGTATTATAGTATACAAAAAATTAAATATGTATTCTCAAAATAAACGTTATCATTTACTGTCCACCTACATTTGGTTCACCCTATATATATATATATATATATATATATATATATATATATATATATATATATATAAATATAATACATATGAATTAATACTTAATATATATGAGTTAGTAATTATATATATGAATTAATAATTAATATATATGAATTAATAATTAATATATATGAATTAATAATTAGTATATATGAATTAATACTTACATGAGATATTATTCCTAAGCCTTGAAGTTTGAACGAACTTAAAACCGTCCTCCAACAAATTTAAACTTGAAATGATGCCTGAGTAAATGATTTGTCTGATTCACAAAACAGCATTATACAAGAAATCGAGCAATTGCATCATCCTCTGAAAGGTGGGCGGAGTCAGTGTGACGTGACTGCCGCGTCCTCTAAAAATAAAGCGGATAAAAAATGATTAGCTAATTAATTAATTAAAAATGTGAAAATCATAGCGACCTCTTATTATGAACTGAATCGACAGATATTTGGCACAAAATCACTTCACATCTAAAGGAATAAGAGCAACTATGTGGAGAGCATTTCCAACTATTTTTAAATTTTAGCCCAAATTTTGGACCACCCTAATATATATATATATATATATATGATGAATAAAACCACGAAGGAAAAAAGAAACACAAAGGGGTGCTCAACCCCTTTGTGTTTCTTTTTTCCTTCGTGGTTTTATTCATCATAAATACTTTTCACGTGTCACTTTCGTGAAATAATTTTTCATATATATATATATATATATATACACACACACGAGGGTAATTCAATAAGTATCCACACTTTTTATTTTGACAATTTTATTTTCACATCTGAATTCAGAGATGGGAAATCGGATCGGATTCGAATCGATAATCGGAATTATTCGATATTTTTTGAGGAATCTGAATCGAAAAAAAATTCGAATCGAAAAACGGGCGCGGATCTGAATCGAAATTTTGATCCGAATCGAAAAGAAACGATGAATCCGAATTCGAATTCAAATCGATAAAAAATATGGATCCGGATTTTAAAAATTTGGTTATAACTTATAAATAACTTATAAGGCTTATTAACGTTTCCGGTTTCACCACAGGTAAAGACTGACCTTTCCGAGAATCTGTTTGCTCGGACAAAAATCATATTAATCCTATACTCCATCCATTAAGGTGCTAATCCTAATCCTTAAATTTTGGTATTGTCCGAGAGTGACAATTTCACACGCTCCTCAAAGAAATAACCTTTTGCTTTCGAACATTGAAAATATCTTAGTTGTCAGGGCTAATTTTAATTTGTAAATTTGTATCTATACAGTGGATATATTTCTTAAAGTATTATTATCATATTTTAATTTTTATGTATGCTATAATTAATATTTCTTGTATATATGAGCCTTAATTGTTTAATAAATTAGCTTATATGAATGATTTTTTTTTGCACCTTATTAAGAGTAAATCTAAAGTTATTACTTAGATCGTTAATAGACTGAGAATTATCTGTATTATTTATTAAAAATGAAACTTATTAATAATAGCCACCCCTTGACTAAAACAACGATGATAGGTATAATTTTATTAAATGAACTCATAAAAATCAAGAAAAATTAGGCCTGGATCCGAATCGGATTCGAATCGGATCGAAATCGAAAAAGAAATAATCCGAATCGGAAAAAAATTCGAATCGATAAAAACCGAAAAATTTGAATCCGAATTCGAATCTATATTTCTAATTGCGTGAAAATCGGATTCGAATTTGAATCGAAAAAGATTTCGATTTCCCATCCCTGCATCTGATAGATTATAAACACATCACTTCTCAACATAGTCTCCCTGTTTCTCAATACACTTAGTCCAGCGATCTACAAGCTTCCTAATGCCATCACAAGAGAATGTTTTTGGCTGTGTGCGTAGCCAGTCATGCACCGCCTCCTTCAGGTCATCATCGCCTTGGAATCGCTGACCTCTCAAAGCGTCTTTTAGTGGTCCCAACAGGTAAAAATCCGAAGGTGCCAGGTCTGGACTGTAGGCTGGATGGTCGAGAACTTAAAATTTAAGTTCTTGAATTCATTTTCTAGTCTGTGCAGCGGTATGAGGGCGCGCATTGTCGTGTATAGAATAACACCTTCCGACAATCCCCCTCTCTGTTTTGTGCGAATTGCTTGCTTTAACTCATTCCGAAGCATGTCAGAATACGATGCACTTGTTACTGTAGTTCCACGCTCTAGATAATATTCAAGGATAGGGCCTCGTGTATCCCAAAACAGTGTTAGCATAACTTTACCTGCTGACGGCTGCGCTTTGAACTTCCTTGCAACGGGAGATGTTGGATGTTTCCATTGCATGCTCTGTCGTTTGCTTTCTGGTTCATATGGATCCAGGTTTCATCTCCAGTGATAATGCTCTCCAAAAAGTTTTCACTTTCATTATGATACCGCGCCAAAAAACGAGAGCAGATGTCCATACGATTACGCTTGTGCTCTTCTGTCAACTGTTTTGGCACCCATCTTGCACAAACCTTCTGAAAGCCAAGAATGTCATGAACTATCGAATAGGCTGACCCTTGACTGATGTCTAATGAAGATGCAATTTCTTTTACTTTTAATCTTCTGTCGTCGAAAATCATGGCTCTGGCTTCTTCCTGCTGGTCACCACTGGTTGATGTTGACGGTCGTCCTGAGCGCTGAGCATCTGTCACACGTGTCTGACCTTCCTTGAACATTTGAATCCACTGTACACACTTCGCCGTGGTAACGCATTATTCCCATACTGAGCACATAAATGCGTGCGAATTTCAGCTCCTTTCACACCTTATGCCCACAAAAAACGAACCACGGATCTCTGTTCTTCCAGAGAACAAATTGAAAGCGTCG